>APFE031170400.1:0-31143 GCA_000404065.3 Pinus taeda
TAGATGTGTAGTAGTTGCATGTAGTTGCATGCTTTAACTAAGAGTCCGCATGCAGTTGCATGTAGTTGCATGTAGTTGCATGCTCTAACTGAGAGTCTGCATGTAGGTGTAGTAGTTCCAACAAAAAAGGCTGCATCCGGGTGCCACAAGCTGGGCTACCCTGTGCCCCCTCATTCTCACTGCCCTCCATCTCCACCTCCCCATGCCCATCGCCTTCGAACAATCCTGCATGCTTAATCTCCCTGGTCTCATATTTTGTGTTATTAAATCTCACCAGGAGCACATGCACATCACTAATGTGGTCTGCTGGCTTTTACCTTAGGTTCTCATCGCCTCCTAGCAAGTAAATAAATAAATGGCATTCATGTAATGTAATCATTTGGCAAAACATTTCTCTTATCTCAATCTCAATAAAATTGTGTGAACCTTGTTGGTATAAGTTTTAAAATAATGGTTATAGTTAGTTATTTATGCGTGTAATATGAATGTCTCTTTTATCCGAATAGTATTTGAACACATTTATATTACATTTACATTATTAGTGGTGATAAACACAATAATATTACATATTATAAAGCTTTATGAAACTTAAAAATAGTATTTTTTAAAATTTAATTAATATTTTATTTTCTCCTTAGGTTGATAACTAACCTATCAAAAATTCATTATTTTATGGAAAAATTGTGAAATCATCTATTAATTCTTAGGATATAAATAGTGTTTACAACTTTTTAAATGATTTGTTCTCATCATGATGTGATAAAAGTTGCCTTTAAGGATCAAATATAAAGACATGGATTGAGGTCAAGGCATGTCAATTAATGATTAAAAATTTAACATCTCTCATAATGTTTTTCAATAATAAATTGAATATCCATCCAAATGATACAAAATGAAAATTAATTTCAACATTTAATTTTGGTCCATTAATATTTCTAAAACTGGTGTATTAAAAAATTATATATATATATATATTTCTTAACCCATTCCTATATCATAAAAGAACTATACATGGCATGCATGTAAATTTAGTCATGAATCAACTCTAAGATATGAACTAAATGCTTCATAGTATTGCATGTTCATCCTTAAATATTTTTGTTCTTTTTTTTGTTTCTCATTGTAATTTTTTCTAGAAGAAATGACATGTGCTTCAAATGAAACAAGGAACTCATACGTATGATTTGGACCACTTTCCATGTTGTTCAACAAAAGTTTTAGTAATGACTATGGTCATATAGGAAAATTGAGAGAATTCATACCTAACAACCTTATTATAATAAGTTATTACATCATATCTATTGTATGAGATCTCATTCTTCCTATATCTAATAATGTTCGACATCAAAGATTTGTGATTTGAATATAGCTATAGATGTTGAGAAGGAAGAATGAAATAAAAGTATACATAAGTGGTAACAAATGCTTTTATTTTTCTAATTTACTCTATTTCTTAATCATTGAATTCATTAAAACGTGTAATATTATTTTTACTTTTGGCACATATTTATATTAATATGATAACAATGTAAATTTAGAAACATCTAAACCTATTTATCAAGTGACATTTCCTTACATTGCCTAGAAAATGCTCTCCAAATATATGATTCTGAAATACATTAGTTGAAATAGCTCAAAACTAAATATTAGAGAGTAAAATGAGTATTTTTTTAAGAATGACTCATCGCTCACTTAGAATACTCACTAGAAATTTACCATAATGACCTATGACTACAATTGACTAGTATATCATTCGAAATAAAATGGAATAAAAGGAACTTGTATCTTTCTCAAAACACAACTTCTTAATGTGAATAGTGGGTTTTAATGTTTAGTAATGCGCCCCAATTTGAAAAATATCTAGGTTGTTTTGAGTTTGAAGAGCTGGCACTTTTGGCCTTATGGACCATTGAAAAGGTCAAAAATGTGAAGTTGAGGTGTACACTTGTATTCTAGTGTGAAAACCGTTTTACTACCCATATTGTTGATTTCATGATGAATTGTAATATTTAAGTTTTTTGGAAATGTTAACACAAGTAATGGATCACCCTCATTATTTGTCGAGAAGGAAGTGGGGCTCTACTATATAATTTTGATGATGGTTGTGCATTGTATGAATGTGTTGACATCACAATTTCAAATGACAGGAATGGAAGATTCCGATATATGATTGGTTCTCTAATTTCCATTTTAAATTGTAGATGTCATGCATATCACTCTTTGTAAAAAGGACGATTTCAAACTTAATGATGATATGAATATAAACATGATGATATGCACTTTTGATTCCTAGAATATGTGGCTAGCATGACTTATAAAGGTGTAAATTGTTTATTTCTAATAGTATCCAATGTGATGTAAGCTTCAAAAATTGTAGGGAGGCTTGGGAACATGTATTCCATAATACATAAAAAACATTTTGGGAAATTCCACCTCGAGACAGTTTTATTAAAATAATTAATTATTTTTAATGGGTCCCTAAGTCTAAGCTTAGGAAATTAAAATAATTAAATGGTATTAATCAATCTATGGGTGAAACTTCTAGAAGAAGACGAGGATCAATCAAAAATTATTTTAGCTATTGATTAGAATCTAATCTAGGTCATTGGTTCTCAACTGAATGATTATAAGAGCAGACTTACTCAGAAGTTGGAGAGAACATCGAGTAAGATATCAGAGATAAAATTTCTGAAGGGGGTGATGCAAAAGTTACCAAATAGAGATTTGGAGTGGTTTCTTGCACTGAGAGGCAGAGATAGTATTTCGAAGAAAGCTTTTCCAGATCTGAGGAGTGCATAGTAGAGACAAAATGTACTCCACAGAAATGTTGACATAGTGAAGAGAGGTAGCACGTACCTTTAGAGGGAGATTCGTATTTAATGAGGAGAAGTCAAGTTTTAGAAGAAGAAGATAGAGTGGGAGCCTGGAGAGCCAAAAGATATATTTCCCAAAGTAGAAGCTAATCAGGAGCAGAGGGAGGGAGCTACACTTGTGCCAACAGGATGACACAAAACTGATTAAGCTGATGAAAAGGCAGCACAGACGCAGCAAGGGACAGCGCAACTTGAGCTAAGGTTAGTGTCGGATTACCAATGGAAGTGGGAACTTTCTCACTAGATGTTTTTCATATGTTTTCTCTACATGGATTGCTAGTTCTAAAGCATCCATAGATTTGTACTTAGATTACTACTCCTTAATCATGTAAACCCTTAGGTACTACGCTAGTTTTCCAACACTAAGTTTTTTCGGGGACATTTGTCCAAAAATAATTGTGTAGATGTGTGTGATAATTATTTCTCGTCTGTCTTGTATTTAGTTTCCACCATTTGTATTTGTGTATGTCGTAGTGTATTTAATTCAATATTTGTCGTAGCACACAACAAGTAAATTGTTTAATCAAATTAACAATAAGAAGAATTAACATTAGTTGTTGTAGTAGGAATCAACTAACTAAATTTTCACATGGTATAACAAAACAAATCATGAACAGAAGAGATCAGAAGCAGAAAGGAAGAGGAATTCGAAATTACTGCAGAGGTAGCAATTTGAAACCCCAGAGGCAGCACAATTCTTGTGCTAAGGAGGTCAAAGTTTGGAGGAGAATTCGATTTTTCAGAGTGAGTTGATAGAGAAATTTGATCTCCAAATCAAAGCTTTCTAGAGGTAGAAGTGAGCAGCATATGTTTCCTTGTAGAGCATATCTTCAGTTGGGACACAGATATTTTGTAGCAGCTATTGTCAAAATAGCGTCAGTGGGGTGAGAAGAAGACACACTTAAGGGACTTCTTCCTCCAATGACTTCCAGCGAAGAAATCTGAATTCTGATTTGCTAAGTAGTAGGAGGGAGCCACAGATCTACTAACTCCAACATGGGGTCCGTAGGCCAGCCCAGCAGCAATGCAAAAGAGAGAGGAGGCAATTTGACATTTCACTTGCAAACATGGCAGCTCATGGGCTGCGAGATTAGGATCGGTTTGAGAGGGTGCATCCAACTACATGATCTGGAAGACAAGGATATCATGCCTTCTAGATGAGTAGGATATCAAAACCTATGTTAACTATAGAAAATATTGTAGATTTACAAGCTCATGCAATGTACTAAAGCACATGAGAAGAATCTACTTCTACTTTCAAATAGCGGAATCCAGTAGATCGATCAAAACAATATGAAAAAGAAGAAGATAAATCAATATGAACTCGTAGTTGGTAAATATGATTAGGAGGTTGGAGCTCTCTTCTGGTGGGTACCAATAAATGAGATCAGGGGATTGGATTTCCCTTCTAGAGGGTGTTGGAGAATGAGAGAAGATTGTATCCTTGTGTAGGTAGGTGATTGCGTATTGGTAATAGTATGTGCCAGTACAAGATTGTAAGATGTTTTCATTTATAATAAAGGATGAAGACAAAGAGAACAGTAATAATGGTTTCTACACATTGAGTTTCCACCTAAAAATTATGGTCTCCTCATGTTTTACTATGATGATTATGTATGATGGTTTATTTTGTTTTTACTTCTCATGGATACTTTTTAATTGAATGTTAATGAAGTGATGATACACTCGTTAAAGTAGAACAAATGGAAAAATATATGAAAAGTTAGTTAATTGGATATGTGTAGCTGTCCTTCTTCGTTGGTGCGTGCATACGATGTTTTACTTAATGAGCATACAGAAATCTAAATAAGAAATTGAAAGGTTTAAGCGAGTTTTAAAATATTGATTCACCCCCACCCCCCTTAGTATTTTTCCCAACAAGGGGGTCCCCTATAAAAATGAGCTAGTAGTTGTTCATTGAGAAGACAAGTGGCACGCGATTTTAGCGCTGGACAATGGATGTAGGTTTGTCTTTGGCAGTGGATTATAGACTTCCTAAGAAGGAGGTGAATCCTAGTACTACTTTGAGGGTGGAGGTGTGAGCCTATAGATTCCCTTGTTGCTTATATGGGCACCATATCCTTTTATTTGTTGGTTAAGTAAATGTACATATGTATATATGTTTATATTATTGTAAAAACTCTATCGATTTGTGGTTAAAGCTCCATAGAAAGTATGATTACTTTCTAGTTGAAGAAATGGTTCATGAGTATATGTGGTTCTGATTGTATGTATTGTAATGAGTTGTGTTATAAAGATCTAGTATGGTTGTCATGTTTTCATTAAGAAGTCATTATAAATATTGTAATGAACTGGGTTATAAATCTCTATGGGGTAGTATGTTTCAGTTTTTAGTGGTCTTACTAGTTATAGGTGTCATTGAAGAACAAGGATGGTGTTCCCCTAAGGGGGAGTGTTATGTAATAACCCTAGATAAAAATACATGTAATAAAATTAATAAAGGAAAAAATAAGACCAAGGTCATGGGACACATATCCCAAGGCGAATATTGGGAAAAAAATCCTAGGTATTCATTTGGTTTATTATGGCTAAAGCAAATTAGAAAAGGAAATGGTAAAGGCAAAGAGACATTTATTGACATTTATTTATGAAAATAATGGAAAATAGGAGAAAAGAAAGGTGAAAGGTCACATATTTTCATGAGAATGAAATTTAAGGAAAAATAGAGGAAAATGGGGAAAGTAGAGGCCTCAATTATAGATATACTTTTGAGAATCAGTGCATGTCATTTTTCAATGTTAGATTTTTGCATCTTTAGCTTCGAGCTCCCTTCTATTTCTTTCTCTCTCACACACTTCCACACTTAGAGTTTTCTTGGAGAATTCTTGGAGCACATTGGATTTGGAGAAAGAAGGCAATGGAAAGTAGGAAAGTGCAAGGGGACAATGAGATCAATAGTTACATAATCACTTCCCTCCTCTATATTTATACCATAAGGCATTCCCCTTTGAAAATAACTTCCCTCCTGTCCATATTTATCAAATTGAGCCTTTGGATTATATGTTAGACGATTGGAGAATGTTCAACAATTCGATTATCCTAGGTGAAGGTAGTTGGAAGGAACGATCTCGAGATGTGGGCAGATGTTTTATTAAAAATTTTCTTTTAGTTTTCATTATTTTTTGGATGAATGGAGAGTTGAAGTTCCTGAAGTAGAAGTTTTATTTCTAAAACACGAACCTTTATAGGAATTGTTTTATAGTTTAGAAAGTCATTCCAAGGCCAAATCCTATTATAAAAAGATACATGATGCCACGAGAGCTCGATATGAAATTAGTAGATTGTGATTTTCATGGCCTCTGAGAGTTCCTAATTGGGCATGTTTAAGAGAATGAGATTGAGCTAGTCAAATTTTAAACCCCATGCCTACGTAACTGATCTAAAATGATCATAAACTAAAACTGATGTAGAATTAATTGACAATTAATGATTTGAATGTTAACTGATATTGTGGAAATCGAGGCAATCTGCTTAAGAATAAGACTTTACGACAGTTGATTAAACATAATAAAGATACATAAAAAAAGTGAAAATAGTAAAAACACATTGATACCAGACATCATGATTGATGACGGAGTTCGTCCTTGATGGCCTACATCTCCATTTCCACTTTCAAGATGGGCGACCATTTTTACTAGGAATGAAAAGAAGGTGTTGGTTACACAAAGATTTGATTAGTTTGAATGTGCACCCAGGCACCTCTGGTCACTCTCATCAGATATCCCTCTGAACCAGCTTTCCAACGCCTCTTACGAATTCCAATTCTCACCTCGGATGCTCCTATAGCACCAAAAACATGATTGCCTATGACCTCTAGAATCTGCCAGCAAAAAGTCAAAAAACCACTCTTCTCATCAATGAAGGAAAACTTCACCTTTTACAAGCATCTAGGTTCATGAAAACCACCTTGGTTGAATTCAGGGTGAATTTGGTTGCCTCAGGTTGAGTTTTAGAACTCATTCTTGTGGTTCCATGACACCTAGGCTAGGTTTGCTGACCATCACATTGGTTGTCTTAACAACTTCAACCAAAGAACCATAAATAAACTTTATAATAACCACAGGACTGCTTGTGATTTACTAACCGGTCGGAGGATATTGACCGCCTGCATGTGAACGGGGTAGTCTAACCGCAACCTGACATCTGTCGGCTATCCCGACAGTTCCAGTGATGGCTTCGTTAACCTCCTGCATGTGACAACTGCCTAGTGGTTACATGTGGCAACTAACCTCTGATGTGGTTGCAGTCAAGGCCTATGGTCTTCTTTTTATATTTGTTTTACAATGTGTTAACATATGAATATAGTTTGAGAGTTATATGATCATAGGTTTAGGGGTTTAGACTTAGGCAATGATTCATTAGGTATAGAATTAGGCTTTGATACATGGTTTGGGGCTTAGGTGTTAGGTTAATGCACTTAGGGTTTAGGTTTTTAGCATTAGGTTTGTATTAGGTTTAGGTTTCACAAAATAACCTATGTACCCTTTCTTCATCAAAAAGTGACATTTGTACTAATATCATAGGACGATAAGCTATGTCGACAAATCATATCAAACCCTGCAAAGTGGATGACAACCCAAAATGATGATCAATCTGTGAGGCAATGACACGACACATGTCATCGACCAATCCTAGCGGAACTATTGATGGACACAAGTTGACAGCTAGGTACAAACCCATATCCACTCAACGCCATATATACCATAAACATTACCTGAAAAACCTAATCCATAACCAACATTGTCAAATTGTCGAATCTTAACGGAATTGACGACGACACTGAATACTGATGATGACACTTAAACACTTGTGCAACTAAATCAATGGAATTCTCCTCGAGACTTCCTCTCCACTTGAAAGCTTTTGGACCACAAAAGTTTGACGAAAAAATTAGTCGATGAGGGTAGAACTCCCTCTCTTTCCACCTTCACCTAATGATGTACCAATACATTTGATCAATCACTCGCAAATGATGACCGTGATGATGTTGACCATGGAACGTTTTGAGTCAGTGACCTTTTTCATCCATCTACGATATGAACAACTTACGATGATGGGCAAACAACCTATTATCAACATGGCAATTGATTTCTTTCCACTAAGAACCATGAGTTAGTGATTCACAATCTTTGAAAATAGTCTCTACTGGATGATGTTTAATACCATCAATATGTATAGACAAACTATTTTTCATAATGATAGAGACAATCAAAGATATACTTGATATCAAGCCATCTACTTGAATTGACATACTTTTATGCTTCCTATTTACTAAGTGAACTTGCTGCAACTTAGTTTGTCTTTAAAAGTATTGATTTAGCTGCTGATTTGTTTGAATCACTTTTTCTTCATTTATTACATGATGTTTCCATTGATTAGCCATCCTAATGGGTAAGGTCTTCGATGATTTTGTCTTTCCAAACGCAAACTTTTAACTAAATATTCAGAGATTAGATTCGCCTGTGATCCACTATCAAACATTGTATCTATCTTTGTATGCTTAGAAGTTATCCTTATGTTAAACAAATCAACTCTCTTATCCTCATGTGGAGGATTTATGTTATATGAATAGGCAATATTTTTTGATCTTGAACTAATGTTGGAGGTTTTACCTATCGTAACCATGATGGTTATCCTCCTTTCATCACCTGAATCTAAACCTAGATCTTGCTGGACTACTGCAATTGCCTTCTTTTCATTCTTCTCCTTAAGTAACCTTTTGGGCTTAATTTCTAGATAAAGTTTCCATCACTTCAATTCATCATGACCGATTCTCTCGACATGAAGGGTCTGCCACCTGATTCAATATGTATGGCCTAAACACACACCTCGTCAAAATTTATGGCCTGAACACATACCACATACTTAATATTATATGTGTTGATATGATATTTTCTATAATTAATTAATTTATGATAAATTAAGAGGGAAATAAAAATACAAGTAAATTTCTTTAGGAAATAAAAGGTTAATTTAAGATGATGCCCACATGAAAGAATACAATATAGAAATACTAAAACAAGAAATTGGTAGGAATTTTTTCTTTTCTTCAAATTGCACCATGGTTCCATAGTTAATCAAGTCTGTGAATTATAAAGCTGTATGGTTCTATGATTTTAGTATTGAAAAATGTGTTTAGTTAATTATAATTAAATTCGGATGATCATATAAATTAAACGAGTCTGTGAATTATAAAGATGTATGGTTCTGTGATTTTAGTATTGAAAAGTGTCTTTTGTTAATTATAATTAAATTAGGATGATCATATAAATTAAAAGATTGGTAAACATTGATAAACATATCAAAATTACATCTTCATTATAAATATCAATATCATAAAACATAACTAAATTATTATTTCATTTTTTTAATTATTATTATTATTATTATTAAAAGAATAAATATATTAGTTAAACATAAATACATTTTAAAAAAACATGTAATAATATTCATTGATTCAATTTTTTTTATTTTTATTTTTTGGTACAAACCATCAACCTCGAAATATTTTCTTCAAGGTGGAATTATTATACATATACATTTCTATGTCAGAGAGAGGGAGTTTGAGTTATATGCATTTATTTCTATTCTAGGTCACAACACTACTCATAATTTGGGGAAGTAGGAAGAATATGTGTTAGATGGGTGAATTCGCTTATCTATGAAGTGGAGTTCTTGTTTTCTTTCACTACACATAATTTGGGGGAGTGGTAAGAATACGTGTTAGATGCGTGAATTCTCTTATCTATGAAGTGGAGTTCTTGTTTTCTTTCTATGCGGCTACTACATCTACAGACTTACATTTTGAAATGACCACAATGAATCTAATTACTTTCATTATATGGGATATATCTAGCCTTCCCATTTACCTTTCTCCGAGCTTGCAAAATTTATGATATGTTTCAACTTATCCATTGTTGGCATGAATGTGAGTCTCATGTGGAATTATGTTTATTTTTACTAGGTGAGATTGATAGACTTGTTTTCCCTATTTTGCAAACAAGTATCCCACTCCTTTGTAGGATTTAAATTAAGACATTCACTTTCTCACCTTTTTTGTTCATATGTATGTAAATAAATTGTTGCGATGTTGTCAAAGTTACTTAGAATTGTTGGTATTTCTTTATATGGAACCGAATACATACTAAAAATATTACATCCAATAAAAGTGTTGAAAGTATGGAAAACAGCATGAACATATAAAATTTCAATGTGTAAAATGTGATGCAATTATTGAAATTTCCTATTCAACATAGATTAATTTGGGTATGCCTTTTTGGGTGATGTTTTTAAGGACATGTTTTGACATGGATTGTAGCCACAAACTATGTGGGGGTATTAACTTCCAGATCATCCCTATAAAATATGGTTTCATTTCTCAACTGAATGAACGGTGTCATATTAAGAAATTTCCTACTGAATTTTAGTGGACAACATGCTTTAGGGCTTCGACCCTAGTAAATTCAACTTCACCAAAGTAGGCGAGGAAGACGTGTTTTTCAATTTTGAAGAAACTGAGCAAAAAAAAATTCGGTACTTGGAAAAATTCCCTATCTTTGATAGTCCAAATCTGATTACCATAAATGTAAGCATAAATAGCGAGGATGGAAACACCTTTTGATGCAATGTTTGGGGTTTTGAGTGCACTTTCATGCACTTCTCATGTTATTGTTTCTTATACTGCAGGTGAGTCCAATTGAGTGTGAGAATGTGCTTCTTGAGTATTGGACTTCTTGCCTAAAGGAATTAACCATGATAGCTTGTTGTTAGAATTTAATTTGGTTGTCGAGGCTGGGAACCCATTTTCTCGTCATGGGTACAAGAGCCTCTGAGATTTTACAACTATAAACCAACTACAATTCCACTTAACTCCACTATTTTAGTTGCAACATTTGACTCTTTTTGGATTGAAACAATTTCGGTGGAACTTTTGAATAGAAATAAGAAGAGGTTAAATATTTCATTCTTTTTATTTTTTTCGATTCGATAACAAATTTGTAAACTATAGAGATATGATTACAACTGTGATATCTAAATATTGTGAAAATTGGCATGATGAATTAATGAAGAAAGGTTATTACCTCAACATTCCTCTCCTCATTGAAAAAGCACCCAAAAAAAGTACCATGAAGGTCTGAGAAAGGCGGGGTCAATATTATGGAGCTTCTCGACAATCTTGTGAGGGTCTGTTTTTTTAAGGGGGTAATACTTCGGAGGATATCTCCAATGATTTTGGTAGTGTTGTCATATGTCTTCAGATAAAAACATACCATACACTATTCTCATTGAAAATTGGTGGCAAAAAGGGTTTTTTGTTTCCTTAGGTATATTGTAGTAGCATATTACCAATATTTGTTCCTCCCTCATGCAGCAGTGTAGTTAACATTAATGGTTATGTTGAGACTTGTTTCTTTTAATAAAGTGTATAATCCTTTTTTATATTACTAAACATTTCTGAATTATGTATACAACTAATGCTAACTAGAAAAACAGGCTTTGGGAGAAGTGGACTAGGATATATTAAACACTCAAGTTAATATTGTTATGTGGCAAAACATAAATGGTAAGTTCATTGCAAAAGGAGGATAGCCCTATATACAAGGTTTGAGAAATAGTCCAGGAAATGTTTAGATAAATGGCTTCTTTGGGGGTTCAATGTTTTTGGGTTAGAAGTAGCATTGTCATAGCTTTGCTTAAGACATGTATAATATACTGTGGTAATGTACTCAGTGGTTGGAAAGATGGCATTTGATGCACATTTTCTCCATGTATTGTTATGAGACTCTCCAAATGAGGGATTTTATTATAATTGCAAAACCACTAACCAAAAATATAGTTCAGTGGATATGTAAGACCCGGTTTTATCATTTTGTTATATTCACAACACACTTGTTTTTTCCCTTGGTTAAGGATTCATACATGTGTGTGGAAGATATTGATAGCTCTCACAAAGTTTGGTTCATTTTTACTGTTCCAATAAAATATAAATACCATCATAACTACCTAAAATTGGGCTAATATATTACTTATACCTAATAATATTAACTAGACTATTACAAAACATTTTAAACAATCATTATCTTTGCAAATCTCGAAAACATAGAACCCAAAACGCTAAAAAATATCATCAAGAAACTGTTCAACAAACCAATAAAGTAGTGACCGAGGTTATTGAGAATCTATATCAAGCTCATAAATTACTATCAAAGAATTTATATGTAAGACAAACACCCCGTCTCAATGTAGAGTATATCTTGTTATTTAATTTTATCATATTGAAGCATTTGTAATTTTAAATTTTATTGATATTTATTCTCTCGTTAGATGACTTCTTTTGATTTTTTACTTGTGTTGTTTACAAATCATTAAGCTAGAAACCTTTTATTTGATGCAAAATTCTAATACATATACATTTCTGGGAGAGAGAGAGAGAGAGAGAGAGAGAGAGAGAGAGAGAGTGATTTGCATTTATTTCTATTCTAGGTCACAACATTACCCACAATTTGGGGGAATGGGAAGAATATGTGCTAGATGGGTGAATTCTCTAATCTATGAAATGGATTTCTTTTTTTCTTTCTATGCAGCTACTACATTGATAGAATTACATTTTGGAATGACCATACTAATGAAAATTATTCTTCATTTTATGGGTTATATTTGCCTTCCCATTTACATTTATTTGAGCTTGTAAAATTTGTGATTTGTGCCAATTTCTCCATTGTTCGCATGAATGTCAGTCTCCTGTGGAATTCTATTGGGTTTTACGAGGTAAGATTAATACACTTGTTTTTTCTATTTTTAAAATAGGTATCCCACTCCTTTGGAGGATTTAAATCAATACCCTCACTTTCTCACATTTTATATTCATTGCTATGTAAATAAACAGTTTAGCTATTGTGAGAGTTACAAAGAATTGTTGGAATTTTTTTAGACATAGGAACCTAAGACATGCTAAAAATATTGCATCCCTTAAAAGCATTGAAAGTATGGAAAATTGTTGGAACGTATAAATTTGATGCAAAATGTGATGCAAATTCTTGAAATTTCCTGTTGAACATACATTAATTTGGTTATGCCTTTTGGGGTGATGTTTTTAAGGACACACTTTAACATGGATTCTATCCGCAGACTATGTGGGGGTAATAAATTGTAGATCAACCCAGATGAATATGGTTTCATCGCTCAACTGAATGAAGGACATCATGTTAAGAAATTTCCTAATGAATTTCAACTGTAGGTGGTCTTGTAGGGGTTCGAGCCCAGTAAGTTCAACTTCACCAAAGTAGGGCGGAAAGAGACGCTTCATGGCTTTGACAATCCAAATGTGTGTTCCATAAATTTAATTAGAAATAACGATTATGACAACACCTTTTCATGCAGTGTCTGGGTTTTTTTTATTGTTCATTAATGCACTTCTAATGTTATTCTTTTCTATACTACAGGTGAATCCAATTAAATAGGGGCATGTGGTAACTATGCCTAGAGTATTGGAATGCTTTCCCCAATGTATTTACCATGATAGTTTATCCTTACCATTACTTTTGGTTTTCGAGGCTGGAAATCCAATTTTTCGTCTTGGTTACAATAGCTTCGGATCTTTTGCAACTATAAACCATCTACATTTCCACTTAAGTACACTATTTTAGTTGCAACATGTGACTCTTTACACATTGAAACTGTTTTGGTGCAACTTTTGAACATAAATAAAAGGTTAAATAATTCATTGTTTTAATTTTTTTTATTCAATAACTTATTTTGAACTGTATATATATGATTACAACTGTGATATCCTAAAATTGTACAATTTGATGTAATGAATCAATGTGGAATGATTATTATCTTAACTTTCTTTCCTGCACCGACAAAAGGAGTATCATGGAAGTCTGAGAAGGTGGGGACAATATATTGGAGCTTCTTGACTATCCTATGAGGGGCCTCCGTTTTGAAGGGGGTAACACTTTGGAGGATCTCTCTGATGTTATTGGTAGTGCTTGCATTTGTATTCAACATAACAACATACCATACAATGTTCTCATTGCAAATTGATGCAAAACAAAAAAACGGGCTTTGGTAGAAGTGGAACAAGAGATATTCGATACTCAAGTTAATCCTTCTATGTGGAAAAACATGATTGCATTTAAAAACTTAAATGGTAAGTTGATTGCAAAAAGACAATACCCCTATATACAAGGTTTTGGAAATAGTCCCGGAAATGTTTAAATAAATGGCTTCTTTGGGGGTTCGATGTTTTTGGCTTAGAAGCATATCACTAATGAACATTGTCGTACCTTTGATGAAGACATGTATAATATACCATTGTTGTACCTTTGTATAAGACATGTATTAAGAAATTTACCATTGATTCGAATTGATATTTTTTAGAAATATAGATTTGAACCAACATAATTAAAATAATGTATATTAAGTGATAAGCCCATAGGGCTTTGGATTGACGTTGAATGGGTGCACTGTTAAGGCACTCCTTGTGATAAGTTACTCGTTCAAATCCCGTGGGTGCTTACCTATAAAAAAAACATTTATTAAGTAATAGATAATAATAATAGCATTTAATCATTAAAAATTAACTATAAGATATAATGAATAATAAATAAATAGATAAATCAAAAAGAATTAAAAAACAAAAAAAATTAGGTATGTGGGGAGAGTAAGAAAAACACAAAAACAACATTGGATAAGAAAGCGAGTTAAGAAATTGGATAAAAAACCCTAGTTAAAAAATTACCATGAGGGCTTTTAGAATAAATTAAATTTGAATTGGCCCGCACTTCTTTTCATTCCCGGCAACAAGGATTCCATCATCGTGCAAGTTGAAATCAGATTCTAAATTTCAAGAGTCAAAGATTAACACGCAAAATCAAATACTGGGGATTCATGTAACAGATTTGAGAGATGGGGTGATTGTGCAAAACAAGTGTCACGCACAAGTAGATGTTGACCGTAACGGAGAGTGAGAAAGTCGGGTTTCGCTTTGACACGATTTCGCGTTGAGTTTCACTGAATTCCTTCGACCGATTGTAAACCCTCCATGCCATGCCGGTGTGTTGTCTATAAGTAAGATCCATCCATCGCACTACAATTCCAAAACGCAATTCGCAATTCCTTTTTCTATTATCGATTCTGTTATACATTCTGCAAGTAGAGTTAGAATTCATCATTTTATTTTCACTTGATATCAACAAGATGGCCATGGCCATGAAATCCAAGAAGACGGAAATGGCGCGGTTGTGCTGGATATCAATAGTAGCAATGCTGTTGTTAACTTCGACGATTCTTGTGACACACGCTGGAGCTGAAGCTGAAGCTGCTGCCGCTAAGTCTAACGAAGAAGTAGGTTCTGGAAGATTGGCAGAAGGGTCGACAAAGGCTGCATCCGGGTGCCACAAGCCGGGCTACCCTGTGCCCCCTCATTCTCACTGCCCTCCATCTCCACCTCCCCATGCCCATCGCCTTCGTCCTATCCCGCATGCTTAATCTCCCTGGTCTCATATTTTGTGTTATTAAATCTCACCAGGAGCACATGCACATCACTAATGTGGTCTGCTTGCTTTTAGCTTAGGTTCTCATCGCCTCCTAGCAAGTAAATAAATAAATGGCATTCATGTAATGTAATCATTTGGCAAAGCATTTCTCTTATCTCAATCTCAATAAAATTGTGTGAACCTTGTTGGTATAAGTTTTAAAATAATGGTTATAGTTAGTTATTTATGCCTCTGATATGAATGTCTCGTTTATGCGAATAGTATTTGAACACATTTATATTATTAGTGGTGATAAACACAATAGTATTACATATTATAAAGCTTTATGAAACTTGAAAATAGTATTTTTTAGAATTTAATTAATATTTTATTTTCCCTTTTATGTTTATAACTAACCTATGAAAAATTTATTATTGTATGGAAAAATTGTGAAATCATCTATTAATTCTTAAGATATAAATAGTGTTTACAACTTTCTAAATGATTTGTTCTCGTCATAATGTGATAAAAGTTGTCTTTAAAGATCAAATATAAAGGCATGGTTTGAGGTCAAGGCATGTCAATTAATGATTAAAAAATTAACATCTCTCATAATGTTTTTCTGTAATAAATTGAATATCCATCCAAATGATACAAAATGAAACTTAATTTCAACATTTAATTTTGGTCCATTAATATTTCTAAAACTAGTGTATTTGAAAAGAATAATATATATATATATATATATATATATATATATATTTCTTAACCCATTCCTATATCATAAAAGAACTATACATGGCATGCATGTAAATTTAGTCATGAATCAACTCTTAGATATGAACAAAATGCTTCATAGTATTTCATGTTCATCCTTAAATATTTTTGTTCTTTTTTTTTGTTTCTCGTTGTAATTTTTTCTACAAGAAATGACATGTGCTTCAAATGAAACAAGGAACTCATACGTATGATTTGGACTACTTGCCATGTTGTTCAACAAAAGTCTTAGTAATGACTATGGTCATATAGGAAAATTGAGAGAATTCATACCTAACAACCTTATTATAATAAGTTATTACATCATATCTATTGTATGAGATCTCATTCTTCCTATATCTAATAACGTTTGACATCAAAGATTTGTCATTTCAATATAGCTATAGATGTTGAGAAGGAAGAATGAAATAAAAGTATACATAAGTGGTAACAAATGCTTTTATTTTTCTAATTTACTCTATTTCTTAATCATTGAATTCATTAAAACGTGTAATATTATTTTTACTTTTGGGACATATTTATATTAATATGATAACAATGTAAATTTAGAAACATCTAAACCTATTTATCAAGTGACATTTCCTTACATTGCCTAGAAAATGCTCTCCAAATATATGATTCCGAAATACATTAGTTGAAATAGCTCAAAAGTAAATATTAGAGAGTGAAATGAGTATTTTTTTTAGGAATGACTCATCGCTCACTTAGAATACTCACTAGAAATTTACCATAACGACCTATGACTACAATTGACTAGTATATCATTAGAAATAAAATGGAATAAAAGGAACTTGTATCTTTCTCAAAACACAACTTCTTAATGTGAATAGTGGGTTTTAACGTTTAGTAATGCGCCCCAATTTGAAAAATATCTAGGTTGTTTTGAGTTTGAAGAGCTGGCACTTTTGGCCTTATGGACCATTGAAAAGGTAAAAAATGTGAAGTTGAGGTGTACACTTGTATTCTAGTGTGAAAACCGTTTTACTACCCATATTGTTGATGTCATGATGAATTGTAATATGTAAGTTTTTTGGAAATGTTAACACAAGTAATGGATCACCCTCATTATTTGTCGAGAAGGAAGTGGGGCTCTACTATATAATTTTGATGATGGTTGTGCATTGTATGAATGTGTTGACATCACAATTTCAAATGACAGGAATGGAAGATTCCGATATATGATTGGTTCTCTAATTTCCATGTTAAATTGTAGATGTCATGCATACCACTCTTTGTAAAAAGGACGATTTCAGACTTAATGATGATATGAATATAAACATGATGATATGCACTTTTGATTCCTAGAATATGTGGCTAGCATGACTTATAAAGGTGTAAATTGTTTATTTCTAATAGTATCTGATGTGCTGTAAGCTTCAAAAATTGTAGGGAGGCTTGGGAACATGTATTCCATAATACGTAAAAAACATTTTGGGAAATTCCACCTCGAGGCTGTTTTATTAAAATAATTAATTATTTTTAATGGGTCCCTAAGTCTAAGCTTAGGAAATTAAAATAATTAAATGGTATTAATCAATCTATGGGTGAAACTTCTAGAAGAAGACGAGGATCAATCAAAAATTGTTTGAGCTACTGATTAGAATCTAATCTGGGTAATTGGTTCTCAACTGAATGATTATAAGAGCAGGCTTACTCATAAGTTGGAGAGAACATCGAGTAAGATATCAGAGATAAAATTTGTGAAGGGAGTGATGCAAAAGTCACCAAATAGAGATTTGAAGTGGTTTCTTGCACTCAGAGGCAGAGATAGTATTTGGAAGAAAGATTTTCTAGATCTGAGGAGTGCATAGTAGAGACAAAATGTACTCCACAGAAATGTTGACACAGTGAAGAGAGGTAGCACGTACCTTTAGAGGGAGATTCATATTTAATTAGGAGAAGTCATGTTTTAGAGGAAGAAGATAGAGTGGGAGCCTGGAGAGCCAAAATATATATTTCCCAAAGTAGAAGCTAATCAGGAGCAGAGGGAGGGAGCTACACTTTTGCCAGTAGGCTGACACAAAACTGATTAAGCTGATGAAAAGGCAGCACAGAGGCAGCAAGGGGCAGTGCATCTTGAGCTAAGGTTAGTGTCGGATTACCAATGGAAGTGGGAACTTTCTCACTAGATGTTTTTCATATGTTTTCTCTACATGGATTGCTAGTTCTAAAGAATCCATAGATTTGTACTTAGATTACTACTCCTTAATCATGTAAACCCTTAGGTACTGCACTAGTTTTCCCACACTAAGTTTTTCTAGGGACATTTGTCCAAAAATAATTGTGTAGATGTGTGTGATAATTATTTCTCGTCTGTCTTGTATTTAGTTTCCACCATTTGTATTTGTGTATGTCGTAGTGTATTTAATTCAATATTTGTCGTAGCACACAACAAGTAAATTGTTTAATCAAATTAACAATAAGAAGAATTAACATTAGTTGTTGTAGTAGGAATCAACTAACTAAATTTTCACATGGTATAACAAAACAAATCATGAACAGAAGAGATCAGAAGCAGAAAGGAAGAGGAATTCGAAATTACTGCAGAGGTAGCAATTTGAAACCCCAGAGGCAGCACAATTCTTGTGCTAAGGAGGTCAAAGTTTGGAGGAGAATTCGATTTTTCAGAGTGAGTTGATAGAGAAATTTGATCTCCAAATCAAAGCTTTCTAGAGGTAGAAGTGAGCAGCATATGTTTCCTTGTAGAGCATATCTTCAGTTGGGACACAGATATTTTGTAGCAGCTATTGTCAAAATAGCGTCAGTGGGGTGAGAAGAAGACACACTTAAGGGACTTCTTCCTCCAATGACTTCCAGCGAAGAAATCTGAATTCTAATTTGCTAAGTAGTAGGATGGAGTCGCAGATCTAGTAACTCCAACATGGGGTCCGTAGGCCAGCCTAGCAGCAATGCAAAAGAGAGAGGAGGCAATTTGACATTTCACTTGCAAACATGGCAGCTCATGGGCTGCGAGATTAGGATCGGTTTGAGAGGGTGCATCCAACTACATGATCTGGAAGATAAGGATATCATGCCTTCTATATGAGTAGGATATCAAAACCTATGTTAACTATAGAAAATATTGTAGATTTACAAGCTGATGCAATGCACTAAAGCACATGAGAAGAATCTACTTCTACTTTCAAATAGCGGAATCCAATAGATTGATCAAGACAATATGAACAAGAAGAAGATAAATCAATATGAACTGGTAGTTGGTAAATATGATTAGGAGGTTGGAGCTCTCTTATGGTGGGTACCAATAAATGAGATCAGGGGATTTTGATTTCCCTTCTAGAGGGTGTTGGAGAATGAGAGAAGATTGTATCCTTCTGTGGGTAGGTGATTGCGTATTGGTAATAGTATGTGCCAGTACAAGATTGTAAGATTTTTTCATTTATAATAAAGGATGAAGACAAAGAGAACAATAATGATGGTTTCTACACATTGAGTTTCCACCTAAAAATTATGGTCTCCTCATGTGTTACTATGATGATTATGTATGATGGTTTATTTTGTTTTTACTTCTCATGGATACTTTTTAATTAAATGTTAATGAAGTGATGATACACTCGTTAAAGTAGAACAAATGGAAAAATATATGAAAAGTTAGTTAATTGGATATGTGTAGCTGTCCTTCTTCTTTGGTGCATACATACGATGTTTTACTTAATGAGCATACAGAAATCTAAATAAGAAATTGAAAGGTTTAAGCGAGTTTTAAAATATTGATTCACCCCCACCCCCTCAGTATTTTTCCCAACAAGGGGGTCCCCTATAAAAATGAGCTAGTAGTTGTTCATTGAGAAGACAAGTGGCACGCGATTTTAGTGTTGGACAATGGATGTAGGTTTGTCTTTGGCAGTGGATTCTAGACTTCCTAAGAAGGAGGTGAATCCTAGTACTACTTTGAGGGTGGAGGTGTGAACCTATAGATTCCCTTGTTGCTTATATGGGCACCATATCCTTTTATTTGTTAGTTAAGTAAATGTACATATGTATATATGTTTATATTATTGTAAAAACTCTATCGATTTGTGGGTAAAGCTCCATAGAAAGTATGATTATTTTCTAGTTGAAGAAATGGTTCATGAGTATATGTGGTTCTGATTGTATGTATTGTAATGAGTTGTGTTATAAAGATCTAGTATGGTTGTCATGTTTTCATTAAGAAGTCATTATAAATATTGTAATGAACTAGGTTATAAATCTCTATGGGGTAGTATGTTTCAGTTTTTAGTGGTCTTACTAGTTATAGGTGTCATTGAACGACAAGGATGGTGTTCCCCTAAGGGGGAGTGTTATGTAATAACCCTGGATAAAAATACATGTAATAAAGTTAATAAAGGAAAAAATAAGACCAAGGTCATGGGACACATATCCCAAGGTGAATATTGGGAAAAAAATCCTAGGTATTCATTTGGTTTATTATGGCTAAAGCAAATTAGAAAAGGAAATGGTAAAGGCAAAGAGACATTTATTGACATTTATTTATGAAAATAGTGGAAAATAGGAGAAAAGAAAGGTGAAAGGTCGCATATTTTCATGAGAATGAAATTTAAGGAAAAATAGAGGAAAATGGGGAAAATAGAGGCCTCAATTATAGATATACTTTTGAGGATCAGTGCATGTCATTTTTCAATGTTAGATTTTTGCATCTTTAGCTTCGAGCTCCCTTCTATTTCTTTCTCTCTCACACACTTCCACACTTGGAGTTTTCTTGGAGAATTCTTGGAGCACATTGGATTTGGAGAAAGAAGGCAATGGAAAGTAGGAAAGTGCAAGGGGACAATGAGATCAATAGTTACAGAATCACTTCCCTCCTCTATATTTATACCAAAAGGCATTCCCCTTTGAAAATAACTTCCCTCCTGTCCATCTTTATCAAATTGAGCCTTTGGATTATATGTTAGACGATTGGAGAATTTTCAAATATTCGATTATCCTAGGTGAAGGTAGTTGGAAGGAACGATCTCGAGATGTAGGCAGATGTTTTATTAAAAATTTTCTTTTAGTTTTCATTATTTTTTGGATGAATGGAGAATTGAAGTTCCTGAAGTAGAAGTTTTATTTCAAAAACACGAACCTTTATAGGAATTGTTTTATAGTTTAGAAAGTCATTTCAAGGCCAAAGCCTGGTATAAAAAGATACATGATGCCATGAGAGCTCGATATGAAATTAGTAGATTGTGATTTTCATGGCCTCTGAGAGTTCCTAATTGGGCATGTTTAAGAAAATGAGATTGAGCTAGTCAAATTTTAAACCCCATGCCTATGTAACTGATCTGAAATGATCATAAACTAAAACTGATGTAGAATTAATTGACAATTAATGATTTGAATGTTAACTGATATTGTGGAAATCGAGGCCATCTTCTTGAGAAGACGACTTTACGACAGTTGATTAAACATAATAAAGATACATAACAAAAGTGAAAACAGTAAAAACACATTGATACCAGACATCAATATTGACGACGGAGTTCGTCCTTGATGGACTACATCTCCATTTCCACTTTCAAGATGGGCGACCATTTTTACTAGGAATGAAAAGAAGGTGTTGGCTACACAGAGATTTGATCAGTTTGAATGTGCACCCAGGCACCTCTGATCACTGTCATTAGATATCCATGACACCTAGTCTAGGTTTAATGACCATCGCATTAGTTGTCTTAACAACTTCAACCAAAGAACCATAAATAAACTTTATAATAACCACAGGACTGCTTGTGATTTACTAACCGGTCGGAGGATATTGACCGCCTGCATGTGAACCGGGTAGTCTAACCGCAACCTGACATCTGTCGGCTACCCCAACAGTTCCAGTGATGGCTTCCTTAACCACCTGCATGTGACAACTGCCTAGTGGTTACATGTGGCAACTAACCTCCGATGTGGCTACAATCAAGGCCTATGGTCTTGTTTTTATATTTGTTTTACAATGTGTTAACATATGAATATAGTCTGAGAGTTATATGATCATAGGTTTAGGGGTTTAGACTTAGGCAATGATTCATTAGGTATAGAATTAGGCTTTGATACATGGTTTGGGGCTTAGGTTTTAGGTTAATGCACTTAGGGTTTAGGTTTTTAGCATTAGGTTTATATTAGGTTTAGGTTTCACAAAATAACCTATGTACCTTTTCTTCATCAAAAACTGACATTTGTACCAATATCATAGGACGATAAGCTATGTCGACAAATCATATCAAACCCTGCAAAGTGGATGACAACCCAAAATGATGATCAATCTGTGAGGCAACGACACGATACATGTCATCGACCAATCCTAACAGAACTATTGATGGACATAAGTTGACAGCTAGGTACAAACCCATATCCAGTCAACACCATATATACCATAAACATTACCTGAACAACCTAATCCATAACCAACATTGTCAAATTGTCGAATATTAACGTTATTGACGACGACACTGAATACTGATGATGACACTTAAACACTTGTGCAACTGAATCAATGGAATTCTCCTCGAGACTTCCTCTCCACTTGAAAGCTTTTGGACCACAAAAGTTTGACGAAAAAATTAGTCGATGAGGGTAGAACTCCCTCCCTTTCCACCTTGACCTAATGATGTACCAATACATTTGATCAATCACTTGCAAATGATGACCATGATGATGTTGACCATGGAACATTTTGAGTCAGTGACCTGTTTCATCCATCTGTGATATGAACAACTTACGATGATGGGCAAACAACCTGCTATCAACATGGCAATTGATTTCTTTCCACTAAGAACCATGAGTTAGTGATTCACAATCTTTGAAAATAGTCTCTACTGGATGATGTTTAATACCATCAATATGTATAGACAAACTATTTTTCATAATGATAGAGACAATCAAAGATATACTTGATATCAAGCCAGCTACTTGAATTGACATACTTTTATGCTTCCTATTTACTAAGTGAACTTGCTGCAACTTAGTTTGTCTTTGAAAGTATTGATTTAGCTGTTGATTTGTTTGAATCACTTTTTCTTCATTTATTACATGATGTTTCCATTGATTAGCCATCCTAATGGGTAAGGTCTTCGATGATTTTGTCTTTCCAAACGCAAACTTTTAACTAAATATTCAGAGATTAGATTCGCCTGTGATCCACTCTCAAACATTGTATCTATCTTTGTATGCTTAGAAGTTATCCTTATGTTAAACAAATCAACTCTCTTATCCTCATGTGGAGGATTTATGTTAGATGAATATGCAATAGTTTTTTATCTTGAACTAATGTTGGAGGTTTTACCTATCGTAACCATGATGGTTATCCTCCTTTCATCACCTGAATCTAAACCTAGATCTTGCTGGACTACTGCAATTGCCTTCTTTTCATTCTTCTCCTTAAGTAACCTTTTGGGCTTAATTTCTAGATAAAGTTTCCAGCACTTCAAGTCATCATGACCGATTCTCTGGACATGAAGGGTCTGCCACCTGATTCAATATGTATGGCCTAGACACACACCTCGTCAAAATGTATGGCCTGAACACATACCACATACTTAATATTATATGTGTTGATATGATATTTTCTATAATTAATTAATTTATGATAAATTAAGAGGGAAATAAAAATACAAGTAAATTTCTTTAGGAAATAAAAGGTTAATTTAAGATGATGCCCACATCAAAGAATACAATATAGAAATACTAAAACAAGAAATTGGTAGGAATTTTTTGTTTTCTTCAAATTGCACCATGGTTCCATAGTTAATCAAGTCTGTGAATTATAAAGCTGTATGGTTCTATGATTTTAGTATTGAAAAATGTGTTTAGTTAATTGTAATTAAATTCGGATGATCATATAAATTAAACGAGTATGTGAATTATAAAGATGTATGGTCCTATGATTTTAGTTTTGAAAAGTGTCTTTTGTTAATTATAATTAAATTAGGATGATCATATAAATTAAAAGATTGGTAAACATTGATAAACATATCGAAATTACATCTTCATTATACATATCAATATCATAAAACATAACTAAATTATTATTTCATTTTTTTAATTATTATTATTATTATTATTAAAAGAATAAATATATTAGTTAAACATAAATACATTTTAAAAAAACATGTAATAATATTCATTGATTCAATTTTTTTTATTTTTATTTTTTGGTACAAACCATCAACCTCGAAATATTTTCTTCAAGGTGGAATTATTATACATATACATTTCTATGTCAGAGAGAGGGAGTTTGAGTTATATGCATTTATTTCTATTCTAGGTCACAACACTACTCATAATTTGGGGAAGTAGGAAGAATATGTGGGGTGAATTCTCTAATCTATGAAGTGGAGTTCTTGTTTTCTTTCACTACACATAATTTGGGGGAGTGGTAGGAATACGTGTTAGATGGGTGAATTCTCTTATCTATGAAGTGGAGTTCTTGTTTTCTTTCTATGTGGCTACTACATCTACAGACTTACATTTTTAAATGACCACAATGAATCTAATTACTTTCATTATATGGGATATATCTAGCCTTCCCATTTACCTTTCTCCGAGCTTGCAAAATTTATGATATGTTTCAACTTATCCATTGTTGGCATGAATGTGAGTCTCATGTGGAATTATGTTTATTTTTACTAGGTGAGATTGATAGACTTGTTTTCCCTATTTTGCAAACAAGTATCCCACTCCTTTGTAGGATTTAAATTAAGACATTCACTTTCTCACCTTTTTTGTTCATATGTATGTAAATAAATTGTTGCGATGTTGTCAAAGTTACTTAGAATTGTTGGTATTTCTTTATATGGAACCGAATACATACTAAAAATATTACATCCAATAAAAGTGTTGAAAGTATGGAAAACAGCATGAACATATAAAATTTCAATGTGTAAAATGTGATGCAATTATTGAAATTTCCTATTCAACATAGATTAATTTGGGTATGCCTTTTTGGGTGATGTTTTTAAGGACATGTTTTGACATGGATTGTAGCCACAAACTGTGTGGGGGTATTAAATTCTAGATCATCCCTATAAAATATGGTTTCATTTCTCAACTGAATGAACGGTGTCATATTAAGAAATTTCCTACTGAATTTTAGTGGACAACATGCTTTAGGGCTTCGACCCTAGTAAATTCAACTTCACCAAAGTAGGCGAGGAAGACGTGTTTTTCAATTTTGAAGAAAGTGAGCAAAAAAAATTTCGGTACTTGGAAAAATTCCCTATCTTTGATAGTCCAAATCTGATTACCATAAATGTAAGCATAAATAGCGAGGATGGAAACACCTTTTGATGCAGTGTTTGGGGTTTTGAGTGCACTTTCATGCACTTCTCATGTTATTGTTTCTTATACTGCAGGTGAGTCCAATTGAGTGTGAGAATGTGCTTCTTGAGTATTGGACTGCTTGCCTAAAGGAATTAACCATGATAGCTTGTTGTTAGAATTTAATTTGGTTGTCGAGGCTGGGAACCCATTTTCTCGTCATGGGTACAAGAGCCTCTGAGATTTTACAACTATAAACCAACTACAATTCCACTTAACTCCACTATTTTAGTCGCAACATTTAACTCTTTTTGGATTGAAACAATTTCGGTGGAACTTTTGAATAGAAATAAGAAGAGGTTAAATATTTCATTCTTTTTATTTTTTTCGATTCGATAACAAATTTGTAAACTATAGAGATATGATTACAACTGTGATATCTAAATATTGTGAAAATTGGCATGATGAATTAATGAAGAAAGGTTATTACCTCAACATTCCTCTCCTCATTGAAAAAGCACCCAAAACAAGTACCATGAAGGTCTAAGAAAGGCGGGGTCAATATTATGGAGCTTCTCGACTATCCTGTGAGGGTCTGTTTTTTTAAGGGGGTAATACTTCGGAGGATATCTCCAATGATTTTGGTAGTTTTGTCATATGTCTTCAGATAAAAACATACCATACACTATTCTCATTGAAAATTGGTGGAAAAAAGGGTTTTTTGTTTCCATAGGTATATTGTAGTATCATATTACCAATATTTGTTCCTCCCTCATGCAGTAGTGTAGTTAACATTAATGGTTATGTTGAGACTTGTTTCTTTTAATAAAGTGTATAATCCTTTTCTGTATTACTAAACATTTCTGAATTATGTATACAACTAATGCTAAGTAGAAAAACAGGCTTTGGGAGAAGTTGACTAGGATATATTAAACACTCAAGTTAATATTGTTATGTGGCAAAACATAAATGGTAAGTTCATTGCAAAAGGAGGATAGCCCTATATACAAGGTTTGAGAAATAGTCCAGGAAATGTTTAGATAAATGGCTTCTTTGGTGGTTCAAAGTTTTTGGGTTAGAAGTAGCATTGTCATAGCTTTGCTAAAGACATGTATAATATACTGTGGTAATGTACTTAGTGGTTGGAAAGATGGCATTTGATGCACATTTTCTCCATGTATGGTTATGAGACTCTCCAAATGAGGGATTTTATTATAATTGCAAAACCAGTAACCAAAAATATAGTTCAGTGGATATGTAAGACCCGGTTTTATCATTTGGTTATATTCACAACACACTTGTTTTTTCCCTTGGTTAAGGATTCATACATCTGTGTGGAAGATCTTGCTAGCTCTCACAAAGTTTGGTTCAATTTTACTATTCCAATAAAATATAAATACCATCATAACTACCTAAAATTGGGCTAATATATTACTTATACCTAATAGTATTAACTAGACTATTACAAAACATTTTAAACAATCATTATCTTTGCAAATCTCGAAAACATAGAACCCAAAACGCTCAAAAATATCATCAAGAAACTGTTCAACAAACCAATAAAGTAGTGACCGAGGTTATTGAGAATGTATATCAAGCTCATAAATTACTATCAAAGAATTTGTATTTAAGACAAACACCTTGTCTCAATGTAGAGGATATCTTGTTATTTAATTTTATCATATTGAAGCATTTGTAATTTTAAATTTTATTGATATTTATTCTCTGGTTAGATGACTTCTTTTGATTTTTTACTTGTTTTGTTTACAAATCATTAAGCTAGAAACCTTTTATTTGATGCAAAATTCTCATACATATACATTTCTGGGAGAGAGAGAGAGAGAGTTTGAGTGATTTACATTTATTTCTATTCTAGGTCACAACATTACCCATAATTTGGGGGAATGGGAAGAATATGTGCTAGATGGGTGAATTCTCTAATCTATGAAATGGAGTTCTTTTTTTCTTTCTATGCAGCTACTACATTGATAGACTTACATTTTGGAATGACCATACTAATGAAAATTATTCTTCATTTTATGGGTTATATTTTCCTTCCCATTTACATTTCTTTGAGCTTGTAAAATTTGTGATTTGTGCCAATTTCTCCATTGTTCGCATGAATGTCAGTCTCCTGTGGAATTCTATTGGGTTTTACGAGGTAAGATTAATACACTTGTTTTCTCTATTTTTCAAATAGGTATCCCACTCCTTTGCAGGATTTAAATCAATACCCTCACTTTCTCACCTTTTATATTCATTGCTATGTAAATAAACAATTTAGCTATTGTGAGAGTTACAAAGAATTGTTGGAATTTTTTTAGACATAGGAACCTAAGACATGCTAAAAATATTGCATCCCTTGAAAGCATTGAAAGTATGGAAAATTGTAGGAACATATAAATTTGATGCAAAATGTGATGCAAATTCTTGAAATTTCCTGTTGAACATACATTAATTTGGTTATGCCTTTTTGGGTGATGTTTTTAAGGACACACTTTAACATGGATTCTATCCGCAGAATATGTGGGGGTAATAAATTGTAGATCAACCCAGACGAATATGGTTTCATCGCTCAACTGAATGAACGACATCATGTTAAGAAATTTCCTACTGAATTTCAACTATAGGTGGTCTTGTAGGGCTTCGACCCCAGTAAGTTCAACTTCACCAAAGTAGGGCGGAAAGAGACGCTTCATGCCTTTGACAATCCAAATGTGTGTTCCATAAATTTAATTAGAAATAACGATTATGACAACACCTTTTCATGTAGTGTTTGGGTTTTTTTTATTGTTCATTGATGCACTTCTAATGTTATTCTTTTCTATACTACAGGTGAATCCAATTAAATAGGGGCATGTGGTAACTATGCCTAGAGTATTGGAATGCTTTCCCCAATGTATTTACCATGATAGTTTATCCTTACCATTACTTTTGGTTTTCAAGGCTGCAAATCCAATTTTTCGTCTTGGTTACAATAGCTTCGGATCTTTTGCAACTATAAACCATCTACATTTCCACTTAAGTACACTATTTTAGTTGCAACATGTGACTCTTTACACATTGAAACTGTTTTGGTGCAACTTTTGAACATAAATAAAAGGTTAAATAATTCATTGTTTTAATTTTTTTTATTCAATAACTTATTTTGAACTGTACATATATGATTACAACTGTGATATCCTAAAATTGTACAATTTGATGTAATGAATCAATGTGGAATGATTATTATCTTAACGTTCTTTCCTGCACCCACAAAAGGAGTACCATGGAAGTCTAAGAAGGTGGGGACAATATCTTGGAGCTTCTTGACTATCCTATGAGGGGCCTCGTTTTTGAAGGGGGTAACACTTTGGAGGATCTCTCTGATGTTATTGGTAGTGCTTGCATTTGTATTCAACATAACAACATACCATACAATGTTCTCATTGCAAATTGCTGCAAAACAATTTTTTCATTTCGTCAGGTATATTGTAATAGCATATTACCAATATTTGTTCCTCCCTCATATAGTAATGTAGTTTGCATTGATGGTTGTCTTGACACTTGTTTCTTTTTATAAAGTATAGAATCCCTTTTTATATTACTAAATATCTTCAAATTGTTTATGTAACTAACATTATGCAAAAAAACGAGCTTTGGTAGAAGTGGACCAAGAGATATTAGATACTCAAGTTAATCCTTCTATGTGGAAAAACATGAATGCATTTAAAAACTTAAATGGTAAGTTGATTGCAAAAAGACAATACCCCTATATACAAGGTTTCGGAAATAGTCCCGGAAATGTTTAAATAAATGGCTTCTTTGGGGGTTCGATGTTTTTGGCTTAGAAGCATATCACTAATGAACATTGTCGTACCTTTGATGAAGACATGTATAATATACCAATGTTGTACCTTTGTATAAGACATGTATTATGAAATTTACCATTGATTCGAATTGATATTTTTTAGAAATATAGATTTGAACCAACATAATTAAAATAATCTATATTAAGTGATAAGCCCATAGGGCTTTGGATTGACGTTAAATGGGTGCACTGTTAAGGCACTCCTTGTGATAGGTTACTCGTTCAAATCCCCGTGGGTGCTTACCTATAAAAAAACATTTATTAAGTAATAGATAATAATAATAGCATTGAATCATTAAAAATTAACTATAAGATATAATGAATAATAAATAAATAGATAAATCTCAATAGTATAGTAAAAGGAATTAAAAAACAAAAAAAAATTAGGTATGTGGGGAGAGTAAGAAAAACACAAAAACAACATTGGATAAGAAAGCGACTTAAGAAATTGGATAAAAAACCCTAGTTAAAAAATTACCATGAGGACTTTTTGAATAAATTAAATTTGAATTGGCCCGCACTTCTTTTCATTCCCGTCAACAAGGATTCCATCATCGTGCAAGTTGAAATCAGATTCTAAATTTCAAGAGTCAAAGATTAACACGCAAAATCAAATACTGGGGATTCATGTAACAGATTTGAGAGATGGGGTAATTGTGCAAAACAAGTGTCACTTTTCATTCCTAGTAACGCAGACTGAGAAAGTCGGGTTTCGCTTTGACACGATTTCGCGTTGAGTTTCACTGAATTCCTTCGACCGATTGTAAACCCTCCATGCCATGCCGGTGTGTTATCTATAAGTAAGATCCATCCATCGCACTACAATTCCAAAACGTAATTCGCAATTCCTTTTTCTATTATCGATTCTGTTATACATTCTGCAAGTAGAGTTAGAATTCATCATTTTATTTTCACTTTATATCAACAAGATGGCCATGGCCATGAAATCCAAGAAGACGGAAATGGCGCGGTTGTGTTGGATATCAATAGTAGCAATGCTGTTGTTAACTTCGACGATTCTTGTGACACGCTGGAGCTGAAGCTGAAGCTGCTGCCGCTAAGTCTAACGAAGAAGTAGGTTCTGGAAGATTGGCAGAAGGGTCGACAAAGGCTGCATCAGGGTGCCACAAGCCAGGCTACCCTGTGCCCCCTCATTCTCACTGCCCTCCGTCTCCACCTCCCCATGCCCATCGCCTTCGTCCTATCCCGCATGCTTAATCTCCCTGGTCTCATATTTTGTGTTATTAAATCTCACCAGGAGCACATGCACATCACTCATGTGGTCTGCTTGCCTTTACCTTAGGTTCTCATCGCCTCCTAGCAAGTAAATAAATAAATGGCATTCATGTAATGTAATCATTTGCCAAAACATTTCTCTTATCTCAATCTCAATAAAATTTTGTGAACCTTGTTGGTATAAGTTTTAAAATAATGGTTATAGTTAGTTATTTATGCGTGTGATATGAATGTCTCTTTTATCCGAATAGTATTTGAACACATTTATATTATTAATGGTGATAAACACAATAGTATTACATATTATAAAGCTTTATGAAACTTAAAAATAGTATTTTTTTAAATTTAATTAATATTTTATTTTCTTTTTTATGTTGATAACTAACTTATCAAAAATTCATTATTTTATGGAAAAATTGTGAAATCATCTATTAATTCTTAGGATATAAATAGTGTTTACAATTTTTTAAATGATTTGTTCTCATCATGATGTGATAAAAGTTGCCTTTAAGGATCAAATATAAAGACATGGTTTGAGGTCAAGGCATGTCAATTAATGATTAAAAATTTAACATCTCTCATAATGTTTTTCTATAATAAATTGAATATCCATCCAAATGATACAAAATGAAACTTAATTTCAACATTTAATTTTGGTCCATTA
>APFE031170405.1:0-11834 GCA_000404065.3 Pinus taeda
GAGCTTACAAGAACCTCTACCACTTCCAAAGCTTATATATTCCCAAGATTTATTGATTAACCAATGCAGAATTAATAATGTGCTTGAACATAGGTGTATGCTTATGTTTATTTTAAAATTGTTTATGTGCTGTAAGTTTTGTTGTTTAAACTGATATAAAACATATAACGGTGGAACAATGCAGCAATTAACAAACACATATGACAACAATATTAATTAGGAGTTCACCCAAAACTCTTGGGCTACGTCTCCGTGAGCTCTAGTCAACTCAACTAGGCTCTTTGGGATTTTGGCTAAAATCTTTTTACAAGCTCCTCGCTCAACTCCATTGGTTTACACTGAACCTATGGGTTTAGAATACCATCTTATCTCGCTGGCTATCCTCACTCTGCAGACAGATCTAGGCTCCTTTGGACTCAACTCCTTCAATCAGCGCTCTGAGCGATCTTGCTCTAGCTTGCACCAACTCCCTCAGAATCCTCTTAATTGTCTCTGGAATGCCTTCTTTTGTCTTCAGCCCACTCTGGACACCAGCAACAACTGATCATTTCAACCCTTTGTTGTTCTGCAGCTTCACTACGGCTCCATGGCTCTCTGAAGTCTGCTTTGAGCTCTGTGGCTTTGATACTCTCGCTCTCGGCTCTGGCTCTGGCTCTTGGCTCCGGCTCTCACGAGCTTCTCTTGGCCTTTGCGTGCATCAATGGATTGCTCGACCTCCAAGCGTCCCCTAAAAACGTTCCAGCGACCTTTAACAACAACTCGCTACTGTCAATTGAGCTCTCTGTCAAGCGCTCCCCTCAATCGTGCTCTCTGACTTCTTTGAGGTATTCTTCCGGCTTTACGACTTCCCCAACCATTTCTCTGCGTGTCATTACTCCCCTGCGCCTTTGCGGCTTCTCTGCACGTTGTCTGTTTGACTGGCCATCTAGCTTTGCAGCTCTATGGCTTCAAACTCATCATTGTCTGCCAAAAACCCCCGCTTGCAGCGTAGCACAGTGATCAGGGGCCGTTACAGAGGGATCGGGGCCTTCTTCCAGAAAAAAACCCAAAAATGGACAAAATCTCAATACACAGAGATTTTCTGAAAACACATTATCGGGCGTGAATTCCAGACTTGAAATTTCATTAAATCACCCCTATAAACCCATTGGGCCCACCATTTTATCGCAATTCGCTATCGCATGGTGAACTGATCAAAAAACCCTATACATAGGAAATACAAAGAAATCCCGTGTTTCTGGACTTCAAATTTTATGCAATCGGGTCCATAATCCCTATCGGGTCTGGCCTTTATCGGCCTATCGCTATCACAAATCGCATTGGCCCTACTATCGGGGTTCGCCAATCGTCAATTGAATCTGGACCGTTGATCTGATCTCCGATCAGACGGTCCATATCGCATCGCATATCACTATCGCATCGGCCCTTTGTATTGGGTATCACCGATCTCCCGACTGTCGATTGAATTTGGACCGTTGATCTCTTTTCCGATTCGACGGCTGAGATTGCACGTCGCAGATCACTATCGCATATCACATTTGCTACATCCTAGGGGGTCTGTACATCGTCAATGCCGATCCGTTGATCCGATCATCGGCAATCGCAATGTCGCAGATCGTATCGGCATATCGCAATTGCTAAGTCGTCTTACCAGGCCTTTATCCCTTCATCGCTCTGATCCTATACATCTCATGGATTCGATAAGGGTTTAGGCTACAGAACATAATATTTCGAGTCTGCCTTTTAAACCTTTCACATGCAATTTTCCTTTATAAAGCCTTTTATGCCATTTTTTTGAAGATTTTGCCTCTTTTTTCAAAGGACAAAGGGAAATTTCTTTATGCGATAACTTCTGCATCCGAGGTCTATTTTAGCCCATTCAAATTGCAGTAGATTCAAAATGAAAATATATACGTAATGGGACTATTTATAGGAGCATCCTTAGACTTTCATTTTCCTCTGTGAGGAACACTTTAGACTTAGAAGTCTATAAAGATCCATTTTGGATCAAGAAAAATGACGTCAAACTTAGAAGATGACCAATTTGCCTTAGGATTGCGACGTGTGCAACGTTCCATTTGTAATGTGCTTGGGATGCTTCATTTAGGTGCAAGTATTGTTCCTTTGTCCACTTTACTCCAATGTCTAGCTAGAATATGTCTTGTTACCGCAAAATATAGCAGGCCCTAAGGAGGGAAAGCCTATAGGACAAAGAGTTAGACTAAGTGCTAACACTGAGACAATGGCCCACTGTCACCATAGCCAAGGTACCCTACTCTTTACAGACTTTCACTAATGGGAGGAGTCCCTGTACGAGAACAATCACCTTTGATAGATATTCTAGGATTTGAGATGTAAGGTGATGTGAGAGGACCTCTCAAGGAATGCTCAATGGTTGCAATATAAAACTTTGAAGGCACTTTGCACTCTATGAGAGACCTAATAATGGATTGTGCAAGACATATGGTTATGTGAATAATCATGGATGATGGTACTCTTGAGATGAGGACAATGAAGAGAAAGGGCTTCTTATGATGTGCTTCACCAAGTACTAAGTGCATACAACCTTCAAAGAAGTCCCCAAGTTGAGGAAAAGCTAGTTAGGGTTTCCCTCTTAGGGCTATACCTAGGGCTTGAAATTTTATGGATGAAAACTAAGTGGATGCCCACCAAACTTGGAGGTCTTATAGCCAAGACACAAGACTTTATGTTTAGGCTCTTAGATTTCCACAAAACCTCTCCCTAAGCAATTTGCTCTAAGCCCTAGTTGGCCATCCTACCTTAAGAGGACCGAATTTTCAGTGAGAGAATTTATGGAGAAGAAGAAGGTTTGACCACCAAAGACTTGGACTAGTGCCTTGTCCTTTGGGCATATGGAGTCTTAGGATGTTCAATATGATCTAAATCGTCTCTAAGGAGGCTTAAAAATGATGCCCTAGGTACCAATTTTAAGCATTTATCCATTCAAAGAATATTGGAGTTCAGGGAGAGTTCAAACATTTTCCTCCACTATGAACATTCATTACATGCCATATATTAAATAACATATACAATACACTGCTAGAAAGGCTTTCAAAATTAATTTTCAATAATTAGGCAATAATTAGCACATTCTAGAGATAGCAATTCCATACATTAAACAAATTCAAGAGAAAATTTCCATCAACATTAAGCACTTACAAGATGACATGCAATATATCCATCCAAAACTCAAGAAATAGCTCCAAAGAAGTGTGAATTAATTCGATACATCAAAATGCATCCACAAGAGTCTCCAACAGCTAAAGAAACAATGCAAAAAAAATTCAAGAGAACAAATCCAAGTGTCATGATGATGAGAAGCTCAAATGAGCTCTCATCTATTTATACCTGATCTATCAAGTCTAATATTAGCCTAGAAGCCCCTCTTAGCTGTCAAATGGAGGGAAAAACTAATTGTGGTTACAAGCCAACCACATAGCGAATGAAAAATCATAAAGATAAACCCACAAGAGGGCTGAAATGCTGACGTCATCACTGCATGGGCTTCTTGGAGGCATGTGTTGAGCTCTCTCTGTGCCAAAATGAGTCAAGAGGGTTCTATAAATGATCTACTAGTGGCTGCTGTTGGAATTGTAACTAGGTTCGATCTTCAAAAATGTCATTGTATCAATATGTATTTTATGTAAAAGTGAAAGAAGAAAATTATTATTATTATCTTTTACTATCAAAGCATGTTCTTCATGCTTCATGTCAAAAAGAAAATTTAGAAGAGCATGTTCTTCATTCCTCTTGCAAAAGAAATAAATTCGGAAATTTTCAAGTGTCATTGATCTCACCAAGTTGCCAAGTCAGCCCTCCCAATAGACAAGTTGGCCTACCCAAAGGACGTGACCCTCTGCATGAAGAAACAACTATAAATTGGCACCTATCCTCTAGCATTTGGAAAGCAATTCAGTGCTCATCTGAAGAAGAGAAAACTTAGGTCTGTGGCATGAAATCTGAGGCACATTCTTCTGAAAATAGAGCGAGCGTTCTGAGGTACCTACTTCTGGGAAGTGTGAGCTAATTGAAGGTAAAAAGTTCTATAAAATACGAGCTGATTGAAGAACCAGATCTCTGTAATATGCGAACAGATTCAAGGACCAGTCTCTGTTATGTGAGCTAAAGAAAGGCTATTCCCTGTGATGCAAACCGAAGGAAGGCTAGTCTATGTTTATGATGCGAGCTACAGGAAGGAAAATCTCTTTGTTTCATGCGAGCTATAGGAAGGCATATCTTTGTGTATAATATGAGTTGCGGGAAGGAGTTTGGCGGGCTCACTTGGCGCTTGAAACCCTGGTTAGTCTGACTTGGATATCTCTTATTGATGAAGAATATCTACGGATCAATGGATCGGATTGACAGGTTTTCCCTTTGTGAGTTTTGCCTTTGCCTTTGCCTCTAGGTTAATATTCGGTATCTCTTGTTTTTTGTGCATTGCATTTGTATAATTTCTGATGAACTCCACCTAATGAATAAGTAATAAATAAAAAATATATATATATAAGCAAATAGTGACAAATAATTATCAGGTCTAGAAATTCTCTCTTGCATTAGAATTTCGCAGAACAATGGCATTCGAAGTTTCCTGTGTATGAGATCCGAGTTATCTCAAATAAAGCCAAATCTGTGATTCTAAAGGTCCTACCTGTGGCTATCCTTATGATGAATCCTATGAAGATAGATTCAAATGGCTCAATTACGATAGAAGCTAGATTGAAGAACTACAAATAAATGATTGCATCACTCAAGAAGACGAAGATACTAAATCCTTATGGAACTATGGCATAAGTGTACCTGTGACTTTACAACCCTGCAACTTGGACCAAGTCCTGTGGCATTTCTGTGAGGTTCATGCGAGCCATCTATTGCAATTAATATATGTGAAAAATTGCAAACCTTTATCATAAGATCTCACGACATCCTAGATCAAATATTTGTGGGATTGCATGAATTAAAGAACTGTGATATATATCTTTGAAAGATGAACTATGATTCAAAGAAATCCAAAGTCTGTACCATATCGTGCATCATCTTTGTTCAAGCGACATTCGAATTTGTAACTAGTATGAGCATCTCTATGACAGGTCAGAAGAAGGCATCCAAACTACTTGACAATCCGAGCAACTGTAGAAACAAGTTTTACTACCCTGTAGAGAGGTCCGAGTTACCTCAAATTTTAAAAAATAATTCTCAAAGTTCGAACTATCAGAGGCATCAGAAAATTCTGAAGTTTGAGCTAGAGAAATCGAATAGATTAATGCGAAGAATAAGTTTGAAAAGAAGACCATGTATGACATCTGAATTCTTCCAAATCTCTAAGTCAAAGTCAAAATCTACTTAGCCATAATCCTTGTGATAAACCGAGGTCTGTAATTAATATCTGAAATGACAGTTTTGCATCTCGACATTGTATAAGCACAAGTTGAACACTATTCGAAGTATGACACGAAGTATGTCTTCTCACAAAATACAAGCACCAGATCCAAAGTCCGAAGTTTGTATATTTGAAGCAAATATCACTTGTTTATGTGGTCTATACCAATGTTGCCCAATTCGTACTCGTATAAGAATTGTCTGGCTATTGACTTAGTGACTTGTATAAAAATCGGGAACGAATAGTATAAGATTTTACAAACAACAAAAAAAAAGGTAAAAAAAATTGAAATTTGTTGCTAGTGATGGGTCTTATACAGGTCCATACGAGTTTGATATGAGTCGTAAGCGAGTCAATGATTCAACATGAGTCTTATGTGAGTCAACGCGGGTAAGGGTCTTATGCACGAGTTCTATGTGATTCATTTCGGCATATGATTTTTCAAGGCTCATGAGTCTTGAAGGGTCTTATAAGGTTCATGCAAGGCACTATGAAAATTATGCTACTATTTATGGATAATATGAAGGTCTATGATAGCTTATACTATAATTAAAGAAGTCACTCCTGAAGTAGCTCGCATAGCTTTCTTGTGGTAGAGGAAGATGACTTGAGCTACCATGATGAGAAGTCCCAGTGTGTTTAGAACATATTTCTTTGAAGCAACCTATAGATATCTCCGAGGACCAAATATTTGTGCTCCATTTGAATAGCCATAGGTCTGAGGTATCTTTGTTGAAGGAAGATGATATTTCTTATTGCAATAGGACTAGATCTTTGTGATAAAAATACTGCAATGATGGACATGTAAGGCTGAAGAGGTATGCATATAGTTTGTTCATTTCAAAGTTCTTTTGCAACTAATGACCTATGTCAATTACATTGCATAAAATGTTGAGTCCTCTAGGTCATGGAGAACTCTCATTTAGGAATTAACATGTAGAATAATCTTATGTATTATTAAAGATCTATATAGATATATTAGAAATCATAACATAATATGATAGCTTTTAGATCCCTTCCTTGCTTATGAAATCTAGGTTTTTTATCAAGGAATGAAATGAACTCCATGTACAAAAGGCTTCTCAATAACATTTCTAGGGATTGCAACTTCCAAATCTAAGAGTTGGTAGGTTTTGGAGATTCTATGAAGTATCTAGGGTTTGTAAACCCTAGCAAAGATTTGAATAAGAAAACCCTAGGAACAAAAACCATAGAACTAATCATTTTTGCTATAAGAAGAAACCATGGCTCTTGATAATGACAAAAGTGACATCATGATGATGTGAGGACCAGGTTGATCTAAGATTAAGAGGGAGTTGACTTTCCTCAAAAAGTTAAGTACTCTACATCCCCCTAATCACTGCTATTTCTATTGTGTTTGTACTTTGCTTAACTATACTAGTTATTTCATAAGTGTAAGAATTTATAGGCTAAGTTCCTTAGATAGAACACCAAAGGACACTGCTCACAAACAAATCACAGATTAGTACACCAGTATTCTTGACATGGTTAAAACCCTCAAAGAGGGAAATAGTCCACGACCTGAGCCATTGCGGCCACTTCATGCAATTTATTAATGTAAAAGAAAGAAATTTTACATAAGCTTCTCTTATGAATGATCACTTAACAATTGACCTTCCATGCTCTTTAAATAAAGATTATGGACCAATCAGGTGTTAAGCCATGGATCAAGTGTCAGTAATACCAAGGAGAAAATGAACCGTCAGATCACTTCATGTCTAGAACATATTGTGACTATTAGATTGTAAGTTACAAAAGTACATACTAAATAAACACACTTTACCTAACTATACAATAGACTAAGTTGTACTTAATTATTTCCTATGTGTCAGACTATCCTAACATCCCTCCTTAAAAACAACTTGGGATAGGATTGAAGGATGTACAAAGATGACACAATAGGAGAAGGAAGGAGGCATTAGATCCTATCCCCCCTTAGTGACAACTTCCTGAACTCCAACCATAAATCGAAGTTTAGTAAATTTCACTTATGTGAGAGCCTTTGCAAAGATGTCTGCAACTTGATCATCGATTGAACAATATTGCACTTCAAGAACATGGTCATGAATGAGCTTTCCGATGAATTGCATGTGTATTTCAATGTGTTTGCTACACTGATGTTGGACTGGATCTTTGCATAGTTGAATGACACTTTGATTATCACACCAAAGTGTAGTCAGATGTTGCTGTTGAAAACCAAACTCTATCAGGTTCTGACGAAGCCACGGAGCTTCCTTACTAGCTTCAACGACACCACGATATTTTGCTTCCATTGAAGAAAGAGAAATGGCACTTTGTTTCTTGCAAGCCCATGCAATAGGTCCAGAACCAAGAGTGAAGACATAACTTGTAGTAGAATTCTAATCAATGGGGTCACTAGCCCAATCAGAATCACCGAAATCAACCAATAGAGGAGATGCTTCTGCACTGTATTGAATCCCAAACTGAATTGTACCTCGAACATAACGAAGTATTCTTTTAGCTGCTTTCCAATGACTTTCATGTGGGTTTTTCATAAACTGAGCAACAAGGCCAACATTAAAGGAAAGGTCAGGATGGGCATGGGTTAGATACAAAAGTTTTCCAACAAGATGATGGTATAAGGTAGCATCAACTTCAGGGGAAGTACAAGTGACTCAAAGTTTGGCTACAAACTAAAAGGGAGAAGGGGTTGTCTTATAGTCTTCCATGTGAAAGTGGCATAGAAGATCATAGGCATACTTGGATTGGGAAAGAGAAATGCCTTCTTTGGATTGCAAGACTTGAAGACCAAGAAAATAATTCAAGTGTCCCAAGCCTGTCATTTCAAATTGCTTTTTAAGGTTGGACTTCAAATGGTTTATAAGGTTGGGATCACTACCAGTAAGGATAAGATCATCAACATAAAGAACAAGAATGATAAGAGACTTACCCACTTTCTTTGTGTAGACAATATTGTCCGAATGACACCTAGAAAAGGCAGTATATAAAAGAAAACTATCCATTTTGGCAGACCAAGCCTAAGGGGCTTGTTTGAGACCATAAAGGGGCTTCTTAAGCCAACATGCAAGGATGGAGTCTGTTTGTATAAAGCTAAGAGGTTGTTCCATATAGATTTTTTCTTGCAAGTCCCCATGCAAGAACACAGATTTAACATCCATCTGATGTACTTCCGATTTGAAAAAGGCAGCAAGGGAAAGAAAAGGTGGATAGAGTTCATTTTGGCAACAGGGGAGAAGGTTTTAATATAGTCAATGCCTTCAACTTGTGAAAACCCCTTAGCAACAAGACGAGCTTTATGTTTATCAACTTTTCCATTTGGTCCAAACTTGGTTATGTAAACCCATTTGCATCTAACAAGTTTTCATCCCTTTGGATGGGGAACAAGGTCCCATGTATCATTTGCCAATAATAAACGACATCCTTCATTCATAGTTGTGTTCTAATTTGGATGACTTAGGCTTTTGTAAAGGTGTCAAGATCATAATTCACTAAAGCTTGAACCAGCAAAGAAGAGGCTCTATCGAACTGAGAACGTGTACGATGCTGATATGTAAAATCACCTACAAGAGCACCTGCTGCATCCCCAGTAGCGTGGACCCATTTTGGAAGCTGAGGAGCTGAAGGAAGATCCTAAGAAGGTGGGGGAGGATTGTCATCCTCATTGTCATCATCTGAAGAAGGAATATTTTCAGAAGTAGAAGGGATAGAGAGAGGTGGCACATCCGTCGAACTAGGCTTGTAGGCCAATATATTTTCAACAAACTTTACATCTCTTATAATGATAACTTTTTTGGATTTAGGTTGAGGAAGTCTATATCCTTTGATATCTTCAGAATATCCACCAACAATTCATTTTTCACTCTTAATTTCTAAGGCTTTATGTTTCTCATATGGAATATGAGCCCATGTTTCACTTCGAAAAACATGAAAGTGACTTACATCTGGTTTAATTGAGCTCCATGCTTCTTCTGGAGTGATATCCTTTAAAACCCTAGTAGGAGTGTGTTTTACTATGTAATTTGCACAGTTAGTTGCTTCTGCCCAAAAATTAACACTAAGTCCTTTAGATTGAAGCATACAATTAACCATTTCCTTTAAGGTGTGATTCTTGCTTTCAGCTACACCTTTTTGTTGTGGAGTATATCGAAGAGTATGTTGCAATTGAATTTCGTGCTTAGTGCAAAAGTTGATGAATTTGGTGTTAACATATTCTTTACCATTATCAAATCTTAGCTTAAGAATTTGATGTCCAGATTGTTTCTCAACAAATGCCTTAAAGGCCAAGATCATGTTAAACACTTCAATCTTGAGTTTTAAGAAGTATACCCAAGTGCGTCTGGAGAATTCATTAATGAAAGTTAAAAAATACTTGTAGCAAGAGAATGAAACAACTGGAAGTGGACCACATAAATCACTATGCACAAGATATAAAGGGGATGAGGCGTGCCAAGAGGCATGTTTTTCAAAACTATCCTGATGATGTTTTTCGAGTACACATCCGGTACAAACACCATCTCTGGAAGATACCATAGGAAGACCTATCACCATATTTTATTTACATAGATTTTGAAGGGAGCGATAGTTTAAGTGACCAAATCGCTCATGCCAAAGTTTGATCACTTCATCATTATGAGAAACAAATACCACGGGAAGAGTTGATGACCCAAAGTTTGTAAACTTATACAACCTTGTAGAATCATCAATGATGTCAGTGGCTAAAATCTTTCTAGGATATCTTAGGTCCTTAATTACAACATCATGAGTTGAAAATTCAATGGTTTTACATTCGCCACAATGAGTTATCTGATATATAGATAGAATGTTGCATGATAAGGTAGAAACACATAATACATTATTAAATTGACCATTGTCTAGATGAATAGCTCTAGTCCCTACAATGCTAAGGGATCTATCATCACCAACATATATACTTTTGTGTTACAATCATTTAAAGAAGAAAATATGACTTTGTTTTTGGCCATGTGATAAGAAGCTCCAAAATCAATGAGCCACTCATGAGAATGAGAAGAAGAAGATACATTTAATGGATATTCAAACCAAGATGCTTGACAACCACATGTAGAAAGTGTTATTCCTGATGATGAAGTTGAAGTTGAAGAGTGCTCCAAATGGATGTTATGTTTCTTCATTGCTGCTTCCAAGGCTTCCATCTTCTTATAGCATTTGGATTCTAAGTGGCTATCACGATTGTAAAAGTTGCAATGTCTATCAGTCTTTTTCCCTTTGTTTTTAGTTGCCTTATCATTTTGTTGAATCGATTTTTCGTTGTGAGACTGAATTGCTTAGGACCCTTGTTTGGTTTAGGACCATTCTTTTTAGGATGCTTCTTCGTAGGATTCTTTGAACTTGGTTGCTGTTGGGCTGCTAAGGCTTTCTTAGAAAAGTTTTCGGTATTAATAAGACCAAGATGTAAGAGTTTTTCTTTCTCTTTTATTAAAGAATAAAAAAAGACATCAAAATAGGGGGACTTGTAGTCTTGTCCTTGAGAAATAAAGACTTCTCTAGTAGAATGGAAAGTGGAAACAAACACAGAGTAGGTGGGTCCTAACTTAGTAAGAATGGAATAGATAAGGCTACCATCTTCTTTTTTAACCTTAACACAATCCAAGAGAAGTCTAAGGGTCTTGAACATGGACAAAAAATCTTCAATGGAAGAAAAATTATTGGAGTCCAACGTAAGCAACTCATTTTCATGTTGACGGTCTTAAATTTTATTTTTAATTCCAAAAACTTTATTGAATTGTTTCATTGCTTCATTGGGTGTATCAATTTCTGCGATATGGAATCTAAGGTCTAGTGAAATAGACATCCCTATCAACTCACATACTTGATCTTGCTTATTTTCCCATTTGGTTTACTTATCTTCATCTTTAGGTTCAGACTCTTGGCCTGATGCTATTCTATAAAGACCTTTACTTCTAAGTAAATCCACAATGTAGGATAACCATTGAAAGTAGTTGATGTTGTCAAGAATAACTAGGCATGAACTTTCCATTTTAAAGGAAATTGAAGATATAGATGCTGAAACTAAGTGTTCCAATGGAAATATCTCAAAAATTTAGGCCGATTAAAAAAAAAAACAACTTTGAAAACGACTTCCGGATGAAGAAGTTATGGCTTTTTAAAGAAAAGTTGTTGAAGATGTCGACGAACTACGTGAATGTTGGGAAGTGAATTATAATGTTATATTTAAAAAAAAATCTCACCTCCCCTTTCCAATCTTAATCTAATTAGCTCACTTAAAAAAAAAATTACTTTATGTGACCCATTTTTATAAATAAGTGATAGTCACTTTTACAATGGTACCTTATGAACAATCCACTAAATTGTAACTTAAAAAAAAAGATAAAGAGACTTTAGAATTATAAGTGACTCACTTTTTATAATGGGTGAGAACACTTTTACATAAAGT
>APFE031170411.1:0-11507 GCA_000404065.3 Pinus taeda
GTTATCTGGTTTTGCACATTCTTCTTGAGGACACACTATATCTGGTTGGACTTGGGCACGGAGGGCTAGGGAACCTGTGGAGGTTTCCCGGGCTAGGAATTTGTTTCCTAGTTGGCTGGGAGGTAAATCTGGTTGGGTTGGTGAGAAGGAGCGTTCAGCTGGAGCTATACGATGAAGGTATCATCATCAACCGCCGGAACAGGTATTTTTCCATGAACTACTCTTGTTAAGTTGATATCAATGGAATGCTCATCTTAATTTATGTTGCTTATGATAAAATGATAAGATGTTAAATGTTTAAAATTTTGTGAGTAGGTCAGCAAGCTCCTTTTATTACTTACAAATCAACAAGTAAAATAGATTTGTTAGTGTATAATAGAATAAGACTCTAATAATAGGAATTGGGTTCTTACACATGGTATCAGAGCTTGGGTTCAAAATCTGGACCTTCAAACCCACACTAGATTGGTCTTTGTCATATACACTATATGAATATTGTAGCACTACACTATAGCCTATTTGGTAGCTTCTCCCAAAGCCTAGTGGACTCACCACACTATGATGCACTAGCACTAAAAACCATACTCCAAAAGAGCCCTCGGGTTTCTCATAGGAGGTTCTCCATATCTAGATGGTTCTCCATATCTAGACGGTAGTTTTGATATTTGGGTTTACTGTTGAGAGGGTTCAGTGTTTCAAAGCACAAGGATACTTTTAGGCTGTATTTTCTCTTAAGGCAGTATTAAATCTTCAGAGATCATAGCAACCATCACATTAGTGAAATCCAGATTGATTTTTGATAGCCGTGGAAATCCCACTGTTGATCCTGCAAAAAAAAATCCTACAAATCAACAGCGCTGTGTAGTTTTTGGGCCTCTGCCAAAATAGGCCCTAGTCGCCCCTTGACCGACTGGGTAACCCAGCCATGACATTTCTCAGAGTCCTTGTAGAGAAATCCAAAGCCGCAGTCTTCATCTGCAAACTACCACGCATCTGTAATCGACATCCTGAAATAATATCATCTTCAATAATCATTGGATTGTTGCCATCACGAGAAATAACCAAGAGCAGAGAACTTAACAAAACATTTTTTTATGAACCCTCCTGTTAACTCATACCCTAAATAAATTTTCTCCCAATCAATGTTCTCTGACAACTGGGACGTGTTCTCATGCAAGTTTCCAGATCTTGTAATGATGTGTGTGATCTGGTGTGTTAAACTCAGTCACACATGTTATGCGCCTATGCATTGCCTCATCAAGATCTAAAGGTCGGTTAGTGACCAGCATTATTATTCCTTCGTATCGCTCCATCTTTGTCAAAAGTGTATTAAGCAATCTATCCCTGCCATGTTCTCTCTGTGCAAAAAAAAAATAGCCTCGCATTCATCAAAAAAAAAAAAAAAATTGCATCATTCATATCCACACTCGAAAGAGTCCACGGAGGTTAGCACAGTAGTCATCACCTCTACTTCCTCCACAAACTGGCTGAAGTGAATGAAAATCAACAAGAAGAACACGTTTTCCTAGATGATGAGCAACAACATTGACTGTCATCGTCTTTCCAGTTCATGATAGTCCACAAAGAAGTATAACAAGTCCTGCGCCATAGGTCATAATATCTTCAAGACTAGCTCTCTTTCTATATTTGCTAAAATTGGCAAAATTATCTACAGTTTTCAACAACATTTCCTTTTGCTCGTCTGGAAGCACAACCCGATCCACAGACACCTTTGGCTTGTACATATGTCTTCCTTCAACAAGCTCATTCATTTCATTATCGAGACTTACAATCCAATCCAGTATATGGCGATCTAGTTCTACCCGCTGATTATTTTGGCTACCATTCTACTGTGTCCAAGAACAACAGAAAGATCTGTTGTGTTCCTTTCACATTGAGTAGAACTTGCACCTTCAGAGATGTTTGCAGATTATTCGCCCCTGTATCCCATCAGATGGATGGGATAGATTACTTTGATTTATGATTAATCCAGCCTTGAGATTCTGCGCATTGACAATATTTTGTAGGCGCCTCCAGATACTGTATATTACCATTTATATTGTCTTGAGGGCAAAAAATAAAAAATAAAAATAAAAAAATAAATTTCCCATTTCCGGTTACACAAAATAATCACTTGAAGACCTCGACAATTGTATCGTAGTACTCTATGTCTAAAGGCTATATAAACTGGGATCATCATAAGCATAATTGCTATCAGAGAGCTCCTTTAGTTTGCCCAAGCGATATTAACCAACTTTGGAAAGAAAATTCTATTGAAACTACACTGGTATAAGAATTCCCAATATAATCTGACACCCGACGCCGCTCTTGTGCAAGTGAGTCATAATACATCCAGGAAAATGAGGATCAAAATAAATGTTCTGCTGATCTTGAGTACCATTTTGCGAGGACTGCCCCCCCTAGAAACAACTTGCCATATCGATACATGTGCCAAACTAGGGACAATACTGCTAGTTTGAAGTAAATGAGGCACATCTCTAGTTATCGATTCAACAGGAGGTTTTTTTTCACCCTGTTGACAGAGTTGCAATTGATGTGTATCATTCATTTCAGTGTCAACACTTGTCGATACCAAATCCTCTGTACCTGATGGCATACAACTTATACAGCTTGAGGATATTTTAGTTGACTTCACAAAAGCACAATTATCACGATGTAAACTTGAGCCCTAAACTAATTCGGTAGGACAAATATCTATTTCTAGACAATTACTTTCCTGATCTACTTTAGGTCATTCTGAACTTAGCAAATTGAAAAAAAAAAAAATAATAATAATAAATCAGCAAACACAACATTACAGCTTACGAAAAACATCAAGCCCTGTGTTCCTCCCAACTTGTTCAAAGGCCTGATTGATACCTGTTCTTTATTTAACATAAGTTTTTTTTTTTTTTCTTGCAAAGGGCATTAGCGTTGTCAAAATCTTCAAAAGGGTTATCTGGCATAGGAATACACTTTTCCAACGTAGCAACTTCCAAACATGTTTAAGTAAACGAAAAGGCATCAATTATAGAATCTTGCTTCAAAGTCTTATTCCTTTCCTGAGAACTCAAATTTGCTGTCATAGGGGACAAATATTTTGTTCTTCTCATATTTCATCCATTTTCACTGAGTTTGAAGTTGAATATTCACTATCCATGTATGAAATGCTTGAAATTGCTACAGAGTTTTGATTTTGGTTACTTGAAGAGCTAAATTTGACATTTGGAAAATCTAAATTATTACATTGATATAACTGTCTTTATGTCATCATATTAATTTGTATCACTGCAAGAGGAAATCGTGGAGCCTCACTAAAGTCAGAGGAACCACATAACTTAACAGTATCCATATTTCTTTTGGTTATCACATAAGCCTCAATTTCTGCAAGCAGAAATATTGGGCACCCATTCACATTAGCTGAAATTAGCAAAGGTGACTGTTGGTTTAAAAGACTTGGATCAATTGATATCAGTGGGTCGCAATTATGTAGAGAGTCAGGATTTGGTGCCAAATCTTTTCTAGCACCAGCATTTGGTGGCTTATGTCACTTGATGCCTCTGAATACACAGAAACACTAAACCACTTGATCAGAGGCTTGGAAAGAACCTACAATTACAAAGCAGCAGTAAAATGGAAACTGTTAGAAAAATTAACAACAGACATGTAAACATGTATCAAGAACAAAATGACAATTTCACACTAAATTGATCTAGGTTATAAATCCTATAATATTACTGTTTCGAGGTAGAATTACAGCTAGGTTATCAACCTGCATAAACGCCAGTGTATCATGTTGTAGCTTGAGAAAATTGGGAAAAGAAAATGAGTAACTCGCAGACCCTACATAAATAATTTTCATGTATGCATAATTATTAGATCATATTGCCAAAGAAACTTCATAAAACAATATAGAACAGTAGCTATAATAACAGAAAAATAGCTAGGCCTGAGATTTAGACTTGTAAGGAAAATGTGTTCTTGAGCCAAACCTTGAAAAAGAATCCATGTTTATCTTTGAAATATCATTTTGAACATCCCATGCTATAATCAAAAACCTGCCGAGGAGAAAGAGAAAACTAGTACTTTAGTCATGACATAATATTAATGCTTCCCATAAACGTATTATATTTTAGGTCAAATCCATCCATCTTATGCAAGTAACCTATATTGATTTATTTTAACCATTATTACTAAGAGAAAATTAGCAGACTACTTAGAAACTAGTGAACTTTAGCTTGGGAAAGACTACCTGGATACAAGAGACAGAATGCTTAAAATTCAGCATCTCTATCCTCCGCAGCCCATCCACTTAAAGCACAAGATAAGATTGTCAGGAAATAGTCCTGTTGGCCATGTTTGCTATGAGGTTTTTAGTGGATGTTCCTTTTCCAAGGAAATGAGTGCGTTTTGGATAATATTGAGAAGCACAAGGACATTGATGCCTATGATGAAGCAAATTGTGGAGCAATTAAAAGATTCATGAGCATCGTCACAGAAGATCATTTTATGGAGTTTATAAATGCTTAGATAGCCTCACAGAGCAGGGATTTAAAGCTTGTTGCCGGGAAAGCAGGCCAGAATGCTGAGAAGGAGGGCAAGTCTGACTTCTCAATCAACCATGGGTTGAAGATGCAATCATCCGTTATCTCAACTGCAAGCCAGCAGTAGGGAATGAACCTCCTGGAACTACGTAAGAGCTTGATTCTTGAGATTTGGAAGGGGAGAGCTTATAGAACTTGGAGCCAACAACATGTTGCTTTTCCAGTATGTCAAATGAGCATAGTGACTTTTAATAATAGTTATATGCATTCCAATCATCAGTGAAATTGATGAGGTAAGAAGTCTACAAGGAGTTTAAATAGTTAGGAAAATATCAATTAAATAATATTTGTTTTATTTCTCCTCTAGAAATAAGAAAATTTTTAAATAATGAGTATGTCGAGAGATATAAATAGTAACATAACTTGAGTACAGCCACTACTGCGAGAGTAGGAAATTCACGTATCTACAATCTTCTTCAAAAGGAGTCGTAAATCTAGAAACAAATTTCTTTTATTATTGACACATAAGTATGATTCCGGGAGCTTGGAGAATTCATCCCTTCCACTCCTTATTTAGTGCACAGAGGATACCAATTATGAATTATTTAATAAAGGAAAATCATGGGAATGGGTATTAGATTCCAATTTCATTTATTTTTTTTAAATATATACCATGTAAGATTTGAAAATTTTATTTTTCTATTCCCACTAAATATGCACTGCACAGTCGCCAATATCACCAGTTCCCTCATCCTTCTAATTTTCCTACTTGTTAATCACGTGCAAAAAAAAGGGATATGTCTTCAAATTTGCAGCCTTGACATTCAATACAAAATTTTCAAGACCAACATTTTCTGACCTGGGCATCAATTCAAGTTGATGTCATTTTGATGAGACCATGCATTACCATACATCTGTTTTGTGGGGCTGTGAGTCGCACATTTTGTTTCCAATGTTGTCCCTCCACAGGTTGCAAACCTGCCTGCTCAACTAGGTCTGTTCCTCTGAAATTGACCAGATCATGACGAAAATCATCCTCTACGTGTCCAATTTGCTGTAACTTTGTTTCTTTAGAGAAATTTTCATCCCAGTGATCAATATTTATCCATTACTGCGACACCACTGCCAGTCCACAGAAAGAATAAATAGCGGAGTAACATAAAACGAATATCCCTTACAGAATGAATAAACCTGGCTTTGATAATCCACTGTCTATGAAGCATGTGGTGAAGATTATTACTTAATATTAGTGGAAGATATTATAAGTTTTTAATTAAACATAATATACATAAAAATAAAATTTAGAGTGCATTAGAAATAACAATGTAAGGTCATGAGGACCAGAAGACATCAAAGTATGGTGATGGAAGAGAAAAAAAAACATTTGGGGGACTAGGAATAATAATGAATGGTTATGAGGAGCAAAAAAAAACAGCACAGCGTTTCTTGGTTTATAAAACAAGCACAGATTCCCTTTGAGAGAGCTGTGAATGTGACAAAGGGACAAAACTGGAAACCAACAAAATTAGCACAGTGTTTCTTGGTTTTTAAAACAGATAAGTCTGTAATGAGCGCTTCTTGGTTTTTAAAACAGATAAGTCTGTAATGTGCGTTTCTTGGTTTTCAAAACAGATAAGTCTGTAATGAGCAAAAAACATCAATATTATCACCTTGTTTAAATTTTGTGCATGAATTTGGACGGTAAGAAATGCCATCAACTTCATTACATTCACTTCCATTTTTTGGTATAAAGGAAATTTATCACCATATTGTTGGTATAAAGGAAATTTATCACCATATTGTAGATTGATGACACCATTCTCAGGGTGAAAAATGTAGTTGTGCATCACATATAATCTATTCACATGTAATCTATTAATAAGATCTGACTCTGGAGCACACTGCTCATTTTCCAAGCTAACATTCTCGGTAGAATATTCACTTTTGTGGCAATACCATCCTGCTCAAATCATGTATACAAATGTTCCTTGGACTAATTTTCATGGATGCTATCATTACTAGAACATAGGAGTAAGGTATTTTACAATCTTCATAGATGGGACTGCCCTCGAAGTACACCATATATAACCTTGGATTCAACTACAAAATATTTTCAAACCCTTCAAATCTTTTATCTAATTCTAGATCTCTTTCAATGGTGGTTTCATTCATTTGGTCATCAACATTGTCCTTATCAAACTCTAATAACAGACCTTGCTTGCAAGTAACGAGTGAATCAAGCCAAATCATTGTGGCTCTATCGTGGACTGACATTATCATCTAAGGTTGTCAAGAATATTCTAGCAAACAAAATTGTCAATTTCAAGGCTTAGAACAGTAACAAAATAATGCAAAAATCCCTTGAGAACAATGTCTACCCTATTGCTTATCCTAGTTCTCTACAAGGTGAAAGTCGAGAGTAATCTGCACCATTTACTTCTATTACAATATCTGAAAAGGCTATGATCATATGCTGGTTTGAAATTTAGGTTACTTGTTGATTTTGAAACCTTGAAATTAATACTTCAAGTGACCAAAACAAATGCCTCCACATATGTAAGTGTTAAGTTTCGGTATGTTCTATGCTAAGAGCAATTTGCTTCAAATTTCTTATAAGCCCAATATCAATATCCATATGAACAATCACAATAGCATGATAATAAAATGTAGATAGAACATAAACATAAACAACAATGTAGTAAATGTCCTCAAGACAGTTACACAAACATCACTAATGCATTATTATGTGACTGCAAGAACTTGTCTTAATGCTAGCACCCAATCTGCATATGAAATTAGCCCTACGTAGATCCAATTTAAGTTTGAAGGCAGACTTCTTTGACACACAACCTCACCTTATGATTGTGGTTCTTATTCCTTGCAGTCATTCTTTAACTCAAACCTGGGGCAATCTCTATCACTGTGCTGTCACCTACAACAATCTGATCATTATTTTTTTATTTTTTTTATTATTATTATGTTGTGCTAAGGTCCCTCTGGCTGTAGCTAGGGTCTCTCCTTTTCTGGCTACGGAATAGTGACTACCTTTTGCTGCATGTCTGGCTTCTCCTGACAGCATCTAAGCTTCCTCCTGACCTGCGGCTAGGGCACCTTTGAAATGCGTATAAAAGCCTCTCTTCACCGCGGCTTGATCTCCTTTAGGTCAGCGTATAGAAGCTCCTCTTGACTGCACATTAAATCCTACCCTTGCTGCATATAAGAGCCTCCTCTTGCTGCATGTAAAAGCCTCCTCTTGCTGCATACAAAACCACCTTAGATCTGTGGCTGGTTATTTGGAATTAGGATGCCAAGTAGTTGGGTTGTCAATTTGTGATTGGTAAAAGATGCTATCATTATAAACTTGAGCAGGGATGAAGTTATTTAGGAGAAAATTTATCTCCCTAGGCAGCCCTTGCTTGATATGTTTAAAACTTTATTGATTCATTTGCCTTACAAATTCGAAATGTTCATGTTTGTTTTTATTTTTATTTCTCCCTAAATGAATGAAAAGTTTATAATGAAACTAATAGAGAAACACCTTTTGATCTGTAATGAAACTTGGATGTGAATCGTTTGCTCGTAAACATCTATAAATTAATTTTACTATTATAAAAAGTGTTCATTGTATTGTTTCAACTATCACTCAGAGGTTTGCCAGAAAGTCTGGAAGAGCTTGTGGTTCAACTTCAATTTTTTTTATTTTTGTACTAAATTGTTTTGAATTAAGTGCAATTAATTAGATATTTTGAAGGGATGTTGATGTCTTATGATTTTGCATCTAAAGGGAGAAGAATACACAGAATTCTTGATTAAAGTTCTATTTTCCTGTCAATTAGATAGCACTAACTTAAATTTTGTAGTATTTCTCACAGCGGCATTGAAAGCTTTGTCATATTTGCCACTACCCTATTCAATTCTCAGCAGTTTCCAACTTATTCCAACTCCACTAAGGGATGCCGTTTATGACTGTGTTGCCAATCACTGTTATGATTGGTTTAGAAAATCTACGGAGTGCGTTATACCAGATAATGAAGTGCTAGACCGATTCATAGATAGATATGAAATGTTAGAGAGGCAAAGAACCAAGTTGTAAGACAATTTAAGGAACAAGGACTACAATATGGAAACACACAACTAATCAATATGAGCCAAAGCTATCATGAGTTCCGTTAAGGCTTTTGATTTTGGATTTGTATTTTGCAACCATAATTGACATTTCTCTTCTTTTGTACATTTAGCTTCTCTGTTTCTTTTCTCTTAGAAATGTAGCTTTTTGGTTTCTCTTTTTGCAACTAAACATTACAACATAAATAACCGTTGAAGTCATTTAAGACTTCTATGTGAAGACTTACTGAACAAGATTTTCAGGTATGGTTTGTTTGAGTTTTTCTTGAAATTAGAGTCAAACTGGTTAGGATCATTATTATTGGCATCAAACAGAAATTAGTTTCTTAGATTTCATTTATAACTTTTATGTCTTGCCCAAAGGCATCTGCATTGTATTGTTCAATGCTTGGGTTGGTTCCACCTGAGTGCAAGAAAATGTGCACGTTAACTGCATTCGTGTTGTCTATGCAAGTATGTCTTATCAACCTTTAAAGTGGGGAAATATTTTGCTTGCTTTTAACATAATATTTTTTATAAATTTCCTACTAGGAGAACAGATTGAGAGCCTCTTTATAAATGTTTCAGATCTCTCACTTTTCAATTTTCTTTCATATATAACCTCATTTTGAATTTTCCATTAAATTTGTATGTTTTGGGATTCTTCTTTATTTTTGTGACTCAGTAATAATTTTGACTCGCACTAGTGGTCCCTTGGTTATCAGAAGTCATGGAAACATGAGTATTTACACAATACAAATGCTTTTGGACTGGGTTGTACCTGGAATTTCTTTTTTTCAACATCTTAGTTTTGTTAGAAAGTTAGCTAGTCACCTCTTCAGTCTTGAATCAAGTTGACTGCATTTTGGATCTCTTCAAAAAAATTACATGTGAAGGTGGTGAGAATTTATATTATCCTACCTAATTTGTAGGCCAATTTGTATGAATCACTGGTCATCCTCAAAATTGTTTGCAAGAGCACAGCCTAAGACCACATAATCTTACTTGGGATTACCTACATAGTACCTTTTATCATCCTTTATAAAAAGGGAGAAAGTTATCCATAACAATACTTGGGTTAACATAACATCTGGATCTCACAGGCACATCCACCTCCAAACCCTCAGCGACATTCTTTACTATTTTTGAAAAGCATTTCTCTTTTGCGTAGAGTTAGAAGTAATCAAGCTAAGAAAGGAATAAGGTAGTAGGTGACCGAGTCAAGATATTGCCTAGAATCCATAGACTTAAGATGGAGCTATTCATACTCACTAAGGTATTAAAGAAATTACATGCATGAAACTTATACTAGCACCTTCTAGTGGAATTGATAGTGCACTAATCCGTTGCTTGCCATTATTTTGGTTTTAGTACCACCTTATAGCATATCTAGGTTCAAATGCTATTTTCCATGACAAATAGTTGAATATGTTTCAACTCTAATTGATTTGAAGAGTTCCACAAAGATGTCACATGAGCATTTATGATGCCTATTTTGACGTAGATAGCTACCTATGTTAAGGTATTATTTTGTAGTTCCATGTTATTTATTTATGAACATTGTGTAATATTGATGCATTTGGTTGAACACGTGAAACTACTTAGGTTGGATTTTGATGATGGAAACATTTGATGTATGACTTAGTTGGTGATGATTTATCTAGTACATGACTTATCACAGCTATTGTTGTTTCATGTATGGCTTAAGTGGATATGATTTATCTAATGAATGATGTAGTGAAATTATGATTGTTTCCAGTATGAACTACAAAGTGACATATGGATACTAGACTTAATAATGTGATGATTATACGTCTTGTGCACGAATGATAGCTAACCTGCAGGGAGAAAGAATTATATGATAGCCGAGAGCTACTCTTCCATTGAGGGAAGGTTGAGACATCTTATGGGGAAGGTATAATGCACATTGTTCTATTACATTTGGTATCTACTTGATATGCACTCTTATGACACAAGTAAAATACAAATGACAGGTGGCAAGACGACTTGACTGGATTATTCGATGACAAGTCCAACCAGCTCTGTAGTGTGGTCCGTTTTGTGAAGGAGGGGTGGAAGTGTTTCCCACCGTGTATCCTCCGAAACCTGGAATCGTGGGGAGGACAGTTGAACGCTCCCCCTAGACGTGTGATGACGATTGCCAGTTGCCTGCTGGGGGAAGTTAGGTCGATGTATTCGACATTCCCACCATGATGGTTTTATCAGTGGTTAGTATGGCCGTTGCCACTGATAAAGCAGCAGGGGACGAATAGGGTGGGAACGGAAGTAGGCCAGGGTGGATAGGAGGATATAGATCAGTTGGAGACTCTTGATGAAAAAAAATGTCATTGTCGGACTTGTCCAATTTCATTGCTATAACTCTCTCCGATTGCTATGCTTTCAAACTCCTTGCATCTTTTCATTCTAACTTCGGGACGAAGTTTTCTGAAGGAGGGGTGTATGTAATGCCCCACTTAAATCTTATCCTACAAATTTTGTTAATGTTTACATTATCTAAAAATATTGAGAAATATAGGTCTAATATAAAATTTATGATTTCCATTATTTAAATTCTCCACTTACCTTTTCAAATTGAATATTGGGTAGAATTTGGTCTCCTTCCATTATTTCAAAATGTATGTATTCATTTCACATTACCCAATGTACCCTCACATTTATTAAGGAGAAAACATGGTCCTCTCCATGTAATTACATTTCACATTACCCAATGTACCCTCACATTTATTAAAGAGAAGACATAGTCCTCTCCAACTCATTATCAATATATATATTCATTTCACATTACCCAATGTACCTTCACATTTATTAAGGAGTAGACATGGTCCTCTCCATGTAATT
>APFE031170411.1:12002-23300 GCA_000404065.3 Pinus taeda
GTGAGAAGGAGCGTTCAACTGGAGCTATACGACAAAGGTATCATCATCAACCGCCGGAACAGGTATTTTTCCATGAACTACTCTTGTTAAGTTGATATCAATGGAATGCTCATCTTAATTTATGTTTCTTATGATAAAATGATAAGATGTTAAATGTTTAAAATTTTGTGAGAAGGTCAGCAAGCTCCTTTTATTACTTACAAATCAACAAGTAAAATAGATCTGTTAGTGTATAATAGAATAAGACTCTAATAATAGGAATTGGGTTCTTACGACATAGTTGTACCTTTAGACCCTGTAGAAGGATCACACTACACAGAACCGATGTGCGATAATGATAGCGATGATGATATAGATATCTACAAGATAACCACACAGGAGAAGGACTGGGTAAATCCAACACCGTATGGCAGGATTTCATGGGAATGTGAAAGCTCTTGCACCTCAAATTTGGATGAGGAAATAGAATGATGGCAGAACCAGTTACAAGTGGTAACCACACTCAACTATAACATGATGACAAGGTCACTGCATTTCACAACAATAGAAGCAAGAGATCTGCCTATGTATGATGGGTTAAGCGAGGTGGATGATTTCCTAAACAAATTTGAAAGAGAAGTACTAGAACAGCAGTGTTTTGACGCTCTAAAATGGGTACTATGCGCTATGCCCTGGTTGGGTACACACCAACAGAGTTTTAAGCACTGGCGTGAATGCAGAAGGATGATGCGCCTATGATTTGGGAAGCCTTAGATGTGGCTAATAGAAAAGTATGTCAGACAGGATGATCCATATGCACACCTTACGAGATGGACCAAGGTCTACGAGGAAGAGCCATAACCTGAGTGGGGTGCACCTATTCTAGCATACCCTAGATATCATACCCATGAATTGGTATACCAAGATGGAGCTCCACCATGGCACGAGAGAATGGGATATCTTGTGCGAAGGCTTCCTATTAACCTTCATCTTTGAGGATCATTGGTGGGATACTGTTAACGATGCACTACAAGCAGTAAAAGCAACTATCTTTAGAATACCCCAAGATCCAATCGAGATGCTTCAGCTGAAATGGGTGACCCACCTAAGCTACGCGTTGGATTGTTACAATGTAAATATTGAGGAGGATGATGAGGACCCACATGGAATTAACATTCTAGAAACTGAAGGCTATCACGAGGTTCAAGGACCATTGATTGAAGATCCTGAGATCACCACGTCGCTAAAAGCAAAGTTGGTAAACATTGGTACAGAGGCTGAACCGAGGTATGCAACACTTGGTGGCTATTGGGGTGATGGCATGGTGGATAAGGTCACTGAGCTACTTCACGAGTACCAAGACTTATTCTTGACTAAGATTACGAACTTAAAAGGGATCGTTGGCAATTTAGGGATGATTAAGATCACCCTAAAACCTGATGCAAAGCTGGTTAAGCAAAGGCCTGACCGCTTGAATCCAAAGTACAAGGAAAAGGTCTGCATAGAACTACACAAAATGCTCGCAGTTAGAATTATTGAGCTAGTGGAAGAATCCAACTGGGTAAGCCCTATGGTAGTGCAGGAGAAAAAGTAGAAGGGTGAGATAAGAATATGCAGGAAGTTGAATGATGCTTGTCTACATGACCCATTCCCCACCCTGTTTACAAATGAAGTATTAGAAAATGTCGGCAGGCAGTAAGCATATTCTTTCATTGATCAGTTCTTAGGGTACCACCAGATCAAAATTGCACTGGAAGATAGGAGTAAGACCACCTTCACCACTGAATGGGGTTGCTTTCAATATATCATCATGCCATTTGGATTAAAGAATGCGACAACCATCTCTTCACGCATAATTGTTGCTACCTTCAAAGAATATATCCATAAATTCTTGGAGGTCTATCTGGATGATTGGATTGTCTTTCGATTCGTTAAGCACAACGTAGCAAGCCTATGCTTGATGTTGGATACTTGTTGACAACACCAAATTGCGCTAAAACTTAAGAAGTATACATTCCTCGTTCCCTTTGGGAACCTACTAGGACATGTGATCTGCAAATAGGGACTAATTATAGACCCTACGAAGATTGTAGTAATTCTGAATTTGGAAGCACCGTGAAGTATTAAACAGTTGCACACTACATTGGGACACATAGGGTACTACAAGATGTTAATCAAAAGCTATGCTCAGATCACCGCGTCGATGGAGAAACTATTGAAAATGGATGTCACATTCTGCTGGAATGATGATTACATGAAGAGCATGGATGTTCTAAAGGGGAAATTGGACTCCACTCCAATCCTGGTCTTCCCAAATTGGGATGTGGAGTTTGATGCGTTATGTATCATGCTTGGAGTAGTTCTCACGTAAGAGGGTAGAGAGGGCTTGGATCACCCTATCTCTTTTGCAAGTCATAGATTGTCCAAAGATGAAAAGAACTATTCCACAACCAAGCACGAGGGATTGGCTATGGTGTACGTGCTCCAAAAATAACGGTACTATTTGCTAGGAGGACATTTCAAGATGTATATAGACCATTCTGTGCTAAAGTACTTGGTCAATAAGCCTGTGTTGGGGGGCACATATGTAGGTGGATCTTATTGTTCCAAGAATATGACTTTGAGGTTGTGGCAAAACCTAGATGCTTGAATGCAGGACCAGATCACTTGTAACATATTGAGACTGGTGAAGAACCTACTAGTTTGGAGGAAGGATTACTTGATACACAACTCTTTATTGTGTGCATCATAGATGAACATTTTGAAGATATAATCCACTTCCTGACAACAGGGATGGCGCCGAAGGAATACTCTATCCAAAAGAAGAAGGAATTGGTGGTACGTGCAACATATTTTTCTGTTATCATGGGGCACCTATACCAAATGGGAAATGATAAGATATTGTGAAGATATGTACCTAAATTTGAACAAAATTAGATCCTCATGGAAGCACATGGGGGAACTGCAGGAGGACATTATGCAAGATGCGCAATTGCACAAAAGATTCTTTGCGCAGGGTTGTGGAGGCCAACCCTTCATCAGGATTCAAAAGCAAACTGTAAGGCCTGTGATATATGTCAAAGGATCGGTAAACCTTCACGAAGGGATGAGATGCCTTTGAATCTGCAAATGACACTGCAACCCTTTGAAAAATGGGCAATCGACTTTGTGGGACTGTTGGCCAGATAAATCATTCTTGCAGACAAGATCAATCTCCCTAGTATCTAATGATATCTAGCAACAAAGAGCACAAGAAAATCTAATTTTCTGTAAACATGTTTCAATTCATTAATGAATACTAAGAGGTGTAACAGACCCTACCTTGGTCCAACGCTTGTTTGAGGCAGTTTTATCCCAACAGCTTCAAGCAATTCTCATTTAATAACTTGCATACACAAACAAACACACATCAAAGCATACCTGCGTATAACAAAACATGTTCATTATGAAGATCAAGGAGCTCATAAAATAAACCATTAGAGATAGCTCATTGAGAAAAACAAACTTGATTGTATTAACTTTATGAATAAAAGAACCTTACAACCTTTGCCTTGATGTTGCACAAGTTCTTTCTAGGGTCTCCTCTACATTGACAAGCCTCACTCACTTCCCAAATGACATGAAAGGTATGTGATCTCTCCTCTCACAAGCTCAAAAAGGAAGCCTAGTTTTCAGTAGCATTTACCCTCAAGAATCTCAGCTTTCAACCTCTTCTACAACCAGCCCAATGTATGAATTTATAGTGCAAATGGAGGAAGTTGCATGTCCACCATTGAAGGGATAAGTTCCTCCTTCAATGGGATAAGCACCTCATATCATGGAGTTAGCTCCCTTAGTTATGGAATGGATGAACCAAGGTGGAGCGGAGTTGCCAGCGTAATATTCCTTCTAGAAGTGTCTAGAAGTGACCCAATATGAGTTTTTAGGAATGAAATCACACCTTTTTAACTTTTTGAGGGGTTCGCACCCATTACTCAATAGATAGAGAAGTCAAGTTTGCAGGAAACATGACCATTAGGTGTGGCAACGCAGGCAATGCTAGGAGAAAGTGCGAAACTAGGATTTGAGATATTTTTAAGGTCTTTCTCCCATTTTCAAGGCTTGACATGAAGAGTTGAGGTTTAAGACTTGTGAAGGAGGTATGTATGAGTGTTGATGGACTCACACAAATTACAGAAAGTCATGATGACAATTTTTTGTGTAACAGATTGCCCCCTAAAGTGCAAAGTCTGTAATAGATGAGGATGGTTTTTGAGCATCTAAGAAGAGTGAAGGACTTTCTCATTTCAAGGATTTTCAAGGTTATTAAACGAGAACTGCTTGAAGCTGTTGGGGTAAAAATACCTCAAACAAGTGTTGGACCGAAGTAGGGTCTGTTACACCTTTTAGTATTCATTAATGAATTGAAACATGTTTAGAGAAAAGTAGATTTGCTCGTGCTCTTTGTTGCTAGATATCATTAGATACTAGGGAGATCAGTCTTGTCCGCAAGAACGCTTTATCTGGCCAACAAATTGGCGACTCCGTTGGGGATTGGTTTGGTTTGGATTTTGATTTATCTTTGCTTTGACTTGAGAAACTTATGTTTTTGTTTCTGATTTTGCCTTGATTTGTGTGAGTTTGGGTACTGGTTAGATCCTGGTTGGATTTTTATTTTTTGAAATTTTGGAAGAGGACTGCATCCTCTGAGTTAGTTACAGTGCGAACCTATCCGCACTGTTACAGTGTAACACAGAGCAGCACCGCACCTAGTTCTACTAGATGCCTGTGAACCCTTGTCAAAAATTTGAAAAACCTAAGATCCATCTACCTAGTTAGGTTTAGTTTTTGTCCATAGCCGTTAGTATATGCCCAGACCTACACTTGTCTTGACAAAAGTTCCTTCTGAGTTAGTTTTCATAGGCATTCTTGTTTGGAGTTATTTTCTAAGAAGTTTTGTCTGTTGGATGGGTTTTTGCTTGGTCTTTGTAGTAGCTCAGAGATCTGAAGCCTTAGAGCCTTAGATCACCCTGGTCTCTCTGGTCTTCTTGCTGAGTTTGACTAGCTTATGAAATCTATCCGTGAAGAGATCTAGATCCCATTTGTCTCTTTTGCAAAACTTTGATTGAACTTGATTAAAAGTTTAAAATTTCATTTTTTCTATTAAAATGTAATTGGATGTTTTTGATTAGTTTGTTGAGCTGAACAAATTGTCCTTAGTTAGCTGAAACACTAAGTTGAACATCCTCAAAAACATTTCAAGTTTCTTTTCAATCCATTTTCGTTTAGATCTCAAGAATGGATCATAGTTTTGAGTTTTTCGTAGAAATTATACAAGCTTGTTGAAAATTTGTTTTCAATAGTTTTTTTAGAGTTTTTCTAGAAATCTTAAAATCTCTTTTAGAGGAATTGCTTATTCTTGTAGTTGTTGATTGTTGAAAAGAAAAGGGATTTTCTGTGAGCGTGATTAGTAGTCTCATTTTTTAAAGTTCATTGGAAAAGACAAAAAGTTTCCTTTCAGTTGTATGTTAAGAGAAAGATTTGATTTTCAAAGCATTGCATTTTCAACTCTTCCTTAGCTAGAAATTCATTGAAAAGGAAAAGGAATTGTTATCATCTTAGCTGCATTTTCAGTGTTTTGGAGTCGAGTATTCATACCATAAAGTTTCATCTCCACACCCATTGACTTAAGAAACAAAAAATAAAATTAACGCTTAATTAAAATCAATCTAGCAATCGTTTTATTTTCTAGGGCTCTTTTCACCAACATAGCTTAGGCTAGTATCTTGGAGTAGGGAGTAATTAACTCTCCAAGGTAGTTTAAACAAACAAGTAGTCGATCTTGCGATAGGGAGGAATTCCAATTGTTACATCTATGCTCTGGGAACGCTCCTCTTAAAGGAGAAGCACGAGATCATATCCGAACCAGTTTGGGAATCAATCCTTCCTCATTGGGAACGATAGAAGATATTCAGGTATTAAAAACATTAAACCTCGGATTAACCATTGTCGAGGAGCCTAGGGTCACTTGTTGGTAAACCTTGGATTATGTCAAGGAGCCTTCAAGGGGATTGAGCTTGTTACTCTGCCCTTGCGTGCATATCAGATCATAGACTATTCCTCCGGGTATATTTGTTTTCGTTGGTGACCTTAGTGACCATAATATTTAGGATTCTTTCCTAGGTGACGGTGGAGGGAAGATCCCACTGTACCTGGAGCAGACGTCGACTAGACTCACTTGGACTCTCTGGGAGGTTATCTTCACTCGAAACGGTTATAGTGGAGAAACTTGTGCCAGTCTATTTCATTAAGCAGGTTGTCGGGGTAACTGTTCCAACTGCCATTTCTGTATTGAATTCTGTGATGTTGGATTTCATCACCAACTAGTGTTTTCGATCCGGAAAGATGTTCTTTGTGTGTGGTTTGGTCTCCTATATTTGTTAGGCGTGTGCTTCAAATTGTTTGGTTCTTTAGAGACTTTAGGTGTTTTTCTTGAGATTTTTCTTTGCTTTCGTGTGAAGTAATTAGATTAATCGTGGCTGAATTACCGAGACAATCCCGTTGACTTCGGGGGCAGCCTCCTGAATTTACACCAAGTCAACTAGAAGGGTTGCGAGCCCTTGTCACACCTAGTGAAATTAGGGTTGGGTTGTTGGAGGCCAGAGAGTCTTCGTTGATTATACATCCTAATTATCTAGTGCAAGCAACAGAACATATTTCTAAACCGATTTCATTTTCTGAGGTTACTAGTAGTATCACTCCTACTAGCTCGATAGCCAAAGAACTTGAAATCTCTGAACCTGAAACTGAAATTGCTGCCACCCCATCTTCATGATTTGCTTCTCCTATTTGTAGTGGTCCTAGTTCACCTAGAGTAGAAAATATTATCACCGAGAATCTTCCTTCTGGACTCATTTCCATTGAAGAAATTGTAAGCTGAAGTCTGGACATAGGTATAAGCATCCTTGAAAATCAATTGACTATTGAACTTAGGGAGCGTGAATCTATTTTCTTCAGTCCCATTAGAGGTGACGCTTGGTATATTTCGTTGACCAATTTCTTAGAAAATCCAGGTCTCGCGTCTTCACCACCTCGATTTCCTTTTCATCCAACACCCATAGGTTATTATCCTCCCTTGAATATGTCGAGACAGTCATCCTTGTTTACTCAGACGCTAGAAACTTTTTTACATGGCGGTCCTTCTGTTCCTCTTGGGTATCAGTCTGTATCTAGTATGTTTTCAGGAGCTTCTCCTCGACCCATCGATTATGCCGTATCTCCTGGTCATAACGGAACTAAACCATTAAGTGTTGAAGAGATTCTTATGATGTCGGGTACTACTCCTAATCCGCAACCTCAAGGTAGTTCAATACTGTTTGGGGGGCAGCCGCAAGGTACTCCAATACCACTTGGGGGGCAACCCCAAGGCAGTCCATTACCACCTAGGGGGCAACCTCAAGGATAGTATGTTCCTACAGGACAGTATTTTCCTCAAGGTCAACCCCAGTACCAATATGTACCTCAAGGTCAACCCCAGTATCAATATACACCTCAAGGTCAATCCCAGCCTCAAGGTCAGTCCCAACCCCAAGGTCAATACCAACCACAAGGTCATTACCAACCCCAAGGTCAGTACCAACCTTAGGGTCAATATCAACCTCAAGGTTTTCAACCACCTTTAGGTCAATCATTTTTTCAAGGACCAGGAAATGTACCATATAATTATCAATCTTACACTCAACCTGGTTTTGGTCCTCAATATGTTCAACTTATTATGGGTCCATACCTCGGAATGAATGTGGTGTGGGATCAACAGACTCCACAACCCAGTGTGTAGTTGTCATCTCAATCTGGACAATCTTTTGTTTTTGGTTCACCCCAGCAACCTGTCCAGCCTACTACTCAAATTGCTACACCTGGGGCAGCTCAACAGTCTAGGCCTAGTTCGCCACGAACTCCGTCCCAAACGTCTGCTGCAACTGCGGCAGCTTCTGTTCAATCCACTCCACCCATTTCTGGAGTATCAGTGGCTCCAATTTCTACTGCTCCTGTATCAACTCCTCAGGCCTCTTTACCCCAGTCTGGACCTACCATCTAGACTCTATTTTCCATGCCTGTAGGACAACCTGGGCCTAGTACGGTTGTTACAAGTCAACCACAATTTACTTATCAACTGTACTAGGGGTAGTACTAATACGGGTCCGCTGTGCCGAACCCAGCTTATCAGTATCAACCGTACCCTAGGTATACATATCAACAACCTCAACAACCCCAGTATGGTCTAGTTAATCCTGGTTTTCCAGGAGGATATAATATCCCAAATGAAAATCCGATACCAAGCTATCTTGGATATCCTCCTCCTAGGGCTGGTCTTATGACCCCAATTTTTTGGGACCCGAACTGTCAGTTATCGTTTATAGCAACTTTGGATTTGGCTGACTTGTCACGCCTTACAAACGATCCCATCAATTATCTTCCATTTTGGCCGCCAATGCCGAATAAGTTTCCCAGTGACATACCAAAGTTTGAGGGGAAGCCAGGAGAAGATCCGTCTAATCATGTGATGGCTTACCATCTCTGGTGTGCATCGAATTCCATTATAGATGATTGCATTCATCTTCGTCTTTTTCAACACACTTTGATTGGCCTTGCAGCCAAGTGGTACATTGAGTTTCCACAAGGCTCTTTTTATAATTTTAGTCAGTTAGCCACTTCCTTCCTTACTCATTTTCAGCTGCCAGTCCGATATGACAATGGCACGGAATTATTAACTTCATTAAAGAAATCGACGTCCACTTATATTTCAGATCATATTCATGAATGGCAATGTTGACGTCGTTTAGTGAAAGTTTTTATCCTGGACCAAATTTTGGCAGAATGGTTTGTGAAATCATTATTACCCAAAATAACTGAAGATGTAGCTAAGGCAGGGGTAGTTACAGAAGAGAAATTAATTGCTTAAGCTCAGTACCTTGACTTATTTTATGCGCAGTTAGGTACATTGCATGAGAAAATCCTTGATCTTCCGAAACAAAATCAAATAGCTGCACCTCCCTCAGGGTCTCATGCCACTGGTGGTATGATTGGTACTGTTAATACCAAAAGTAAGAAGGAATCATCCAAAAATTCTTCTCCTATAATAACTTTACTAGATTCCCCTAAGGGAGAGTCTTCACTTGAAATTTCTGCCGATGTTCATGTCGTAGAATTATCCATGACCAAATCAAAATCTAATGGCAAGAAGAAAGGTAAGAAGAAGAACAAGCAGAACTCAAAGGAGAAAATCGATAAGCCTGAATCTACTGATGAGAAATGAAAACCTCGATATCCTTACAAGGGATTGTCCACATCGTGCCGAGGTTGCAAAAATCATCAAAGGTTTGCAAACACCCGTTGTTTTGAATGATCCTTTTCCAAATCAAGACAGTAAAATGACAGGTTCTTCCTCTAGTGCCTCAGAAGAACCCATAATGACGATGTCACATGTAAGGATTGCGACACGATTGCAAGACTAAGGGAGTAAAAGTCCTCTTGGTGGAAAGGAAGTCGAATCTTCTAATTCCAATCCATCAACCTCAACTCCGTCTGGTTCCGATCCACTATAGATCGAGAAGCCAAATCCCGACTTAGTAATCAAACTGCCCACTAAGGGTATACTTCGAAAGTCAGCTTTCAATCCACATGCGAGAGCTACTCAGAACTATAACATTGTTGAAGATTTAGCTGTTTCACCTTCAACAATGTCGACTTTGGAAGTGTTAGTTCGTAGAATCATACTAGTTTGGGAAGTAGAAATGCTACTGTTAGCTATAGGAGCTGTTGATCTCCAGGACTCAAACCTCATAGTCTTTGATTTAGAAAATAGTACACCTCGTCTTCCTCATCAAATGACTTTCCAGATTCCGGTGTTAGTAAAAAACAAACCTTGTTTTAGGACTGTGATTGATGAGTGAGCTTCTACATGTATTATGTCAATACAGTGTTGGAAAACCCTTGGTTCTCCTACACTTAATCAATCCCCGACAATTCTAAAGGCCTTTGATGGCCGAGGGTTTCATCCTTATGGCATTCTACAGGACTTGCCTATAGGGGTTGAAGGAAAAACCATTAATCTAGATGTGGAGGTGGTTGATGCCCCTCTAGATTACAACCTTATTTTGGGTTGTAGCTAGTCTTACGCCATGACTGTTGTTGTTTCATCGGTCTTTCGGCTTATTAAATTCCCACATAATGGAAAGATCGTAACAATAGATCAGTTAAATTATTTCTCGTCCGACCCATCCTCTGCTGAGAGTATTCAACATGTTGGAAAAACTGCTATCCCTTATAAGGATGTTGGAGTAGGATTAGTTAAAGATTCGGGTTTACTCAGAACTTTTTCATTTCCTCCTCCCAACGTACAATCTCCTTTCATAACCATTCATATGATTTCGTCAGAATCCATTGTTCTTGATGATCCTTGGATCGTTCCATTCGATTTCAAGGTGGACTCTCTTGGCGATGCTATGCCTTTGAGTCCCTTTAAAGTTGCTTATCAGGCAGTATAGTCGTTTTCCGACTCAAATTCAACCAACCCTGATCTAGTGAATGACATCAATGGAAAATCACTTTCAATCTCAACCTCAGAGTCAACAACCTTTTCAGAAACCGTTAACACTAATGAACAAATTCGGGAACTGTTGTCTGTTGATGCATTACCATGGGAAGATCTTCATCATCGGTCTTCGTTTTTACCCGAGATTGATTCTGAAAATGATTTTTCATCCATTTTTACCGCTGAATATGTCAAGGAACCGCAGAATCCATTGAAACATCCTGATTCTAAACAAAATTTAGCTAATATTTCTCGAACGATTCCTATCGACATTTCAGTCAAACCTGGGATTGTTGAAAACATTCAAATAGGCGCTTCTTGTACAGACACTGAAGTCAACACATATAAAGCCCTATTTCAAGAATTTCATGACGTGTTTGCTTGGTCCTAGGAGGAAATGCCAGGAATTGATCCTTCAATCGTTGTTCATGAGATCAAAAACTACGCGGACGCTAAACCCGTCCGGCAACGGTTGCGTCAAATACACCCACGAAAAGCTGCTGCCATGAAAACCGAAGTTGAGAAATTACTTAAAGCAGGTTTCATTTATCCAATTCCTTTAACAGATTGGGTATTGAATATTGTTCCAGTTAACAAAAAACAAGGGACAATAAGAATATGCATCGACTATAGGGATATTAATCGTGCTTGTCCCAAGGACAATTATCCCACACCCTATATCGATCAAATTATCGATGATTGTGCTGGCAGTGAAATTTTCTCCTTTATGGATGGCTTTTCCAGTT
>APFE031170411.1:31802-71119 GCA_000404065.3 Pinus taeda
GTAAAAATGAACTTGTGAAAGCCCTTTTTATAAGATTTTTTGAATAAATAAATTAAAATTTATTTATTTATTACTTTAAAAAGGTCATTTTGGTGCATTTTTATTATTTTTAAACAGATATGACTAATGTTTGTAGTTTTTGTGCAGAATATTAGGGATTCGGGTGAAATTGATCATTTTCAACAAAAAACACATAAGAGTCCTCTTTAAGCTCTTTTTTGACTCGTAAAAAATAAAAAGATTGTCGAGTGTTTCTTTGTAGACTCGTTAAAACAAAATTACAAATACGGTCCTTTACAACTCTTTTCCAACCTTACAAACATGAAACGATCGCCGGACTTTTGTCGTTTCAAGTTTGATATTGGTAATAAAACGACGTGTTTTCGATCGCTTTTTAACTTTTTCAGATTGAAGGCACTAATCATGAAAAGTACTCCTTGGTCATAATGATCAAGCGGTTCTCTCAAGTATTATTTTGTACTTTTTTGGGCTTGGGAGACACAAATTTATGAAAAAGGACAACCGCGGAGTTTTCTTAAGTTTTTCTTCTGACTCCCTAAAATTGAAAAACATCAAGTTTCTCCTATTCTAGGCTCGTTAAAATTTCACAGTAAAGGACCTGTTCAATTACAAACAGGAACGGACCACTCCTTAGGGTTCGAATTTAAACTAAGTTGGACTCATTCGAAGGATGAGCTTATAACCAAGCAAATGTTATCCTCCTCAAGCTTGCTAAAAATAAAGAGGTACTTTCCAGAAATGGTGGGGGAAAAAGAGAAAAATGGACCTGTTTGTTGTACTCTGTGTTTGAAAAGACTTTCCATCACTCTTGATCATGACACTTTTATCCACTTGGGTTGGGAAATCCTTTACCTAACAGTTAATCTAGCCACTTTGAAAGTCTTCAGCCGGTTTCCAGGTATTAACTTTGGGTCAACTGTCACCAAGCCATCTACTGTGTTGTTACGTGTTCAAGAGGTCTGTGCAAATAAACCATTCACCTAAAAAATATTTGTCATCCATCATTGACCATCCCTGAGTTATTTCTTGCTAAACATATTTCTTCAAACTTGACCTATGATTTCGTGTTATGGGCTAGACTATGACGGATCTCTTTCTATAGACTCCAACACATTATCTAGAAAGATGATCTAGAAATCGTCAGTACCTTGGAATCTGCATGCCTTAATGGCAGGTTTCTCTCCTTTGATGACAGGTTACATCATTGACCTTCGATCAATGGATTCCGTGACATGTTCGACATCAACTCATTTCATTCACATTTCATGGATTGTATTGAGTACTTTGAGGGCCATTAACATTACTGGTGGTTCCTCTCACACTTGTTAACAGTTTACATCATTGACTTGTAATCAAGTTGTTTCTCCCATGTTCGACTTCAATACATTTATTCACATGGGTAGAATCATACTAGTTCGGGAAGTAGAAATGAATACCCTGGATCTAGTTTCCACCATCCAGGTTGCGAGGAATTTTGTTATCATTATATAGTGGACTATTCATAAATAGATGGTTGCGTCCATACTATGTCCATATGTTCCTACTTGTGATGTAATACAAAATCATTCATGTATCAGAGTAGTTTTAGATAGTCCTTAGTCAGTTTTGATCTGAGTATGGGAATGCCTACCTCAGCGATGATATGTTCACATATATATATTTTGCATTGAATGTTTTTACAGGTTCGACTGGGGTATCCACAGGAAGATCCTTGAAATGATAAAGTCCTTCACTCTTCTTAGATGATCAAAAACGATCCTCATCTACTACAGACTTCACACTTTAGGGGGCAATCTGTTACACAAAAAATTGTCACCATGACTTTCTACAGTTTGTGTGAGTCCATCAATACTCATACATACCTCCTTTGCAAGTCTTAAACCTCAGCTCTTCATGTGAAGCCTTAAAAATGGGAGAAAGACCTTAAAAATATCTCAAATCTTGGTTTCGCACTTTCTCCTAGCATTGCCTGCGGTGCCGCACCTAATGGTCATGTTTCCTACGAACCTAACCGCTCTGTATATTGAGTAATGGGTGCGAACCCCTGTAAAAGTTAAAAAGGTGTGAGTTCATTCTTAAAAACTCATCTTGGGTCACTTCTAGACACTTCTAGAAGGAATATTACACTGGCAAGTTCGCTCCACCTTGGTTCATCCATTCCATATCTAAGGGAGCTAACTCCATGATATGAGGTGATTATCCCATTGAAGGAAGAACTTATCCCTTCAATGGTGGACCTACAACCTCCTCCATTTGCACTGTAAATTCATGCATTGGGCTGGTTTAGGGGAGGTTGAAAGCTGAAGATTCTTCAGGGTAAATGTTGCTGAAAACTAGGCTTCCTTTTTGAGCTTTTGAGAGGAGAGATCACATACCTTTCATGTCATTTGGGAAGCGAGTGAGGCTTGTCAAAGTAGAGGACACTCCTACTAGACCCTGGAAAGAACTTGTGCAACATCAAGGCAAAGGTTGTAAGGTTCTTTTATTCATAAACTTAATACAATCAAGTTTGTTTTTCTCAATGAACTGTCTCTAATGGTTTGTTTTATGAGCTCCTTGATCTTCATAATGAACATGTTTTGTTATACACAGGTATGCTTTTATGTGTGCTTGTTTGTGTATGCAGGCTATTAAATGAGAACTGCTTGAAGCTGTTGGGATAAAACTGCCTCAAACAAGTGTTGGACCGAGGTAGGGTCTATTACACTTCTTAGTATTCATTAATGAATTGAAACATGTTTAGATAAAAATAGGTTTGCTTGTTCTCTTTGTTGCTAGATATCATTAGATACTAGGGAGATCGGTCTTGTCCACAAGAACTATTTATCTGGCCAACAATATCCTAGGGTGTCTTAGTGAACAACTAGATGCCATTAAGATACAAAATAAGAAAAAAACCAAGAATGTTGCATTATCTATTTTATGTCCCACATGTAGGAAGAAACATGCCTTAAGAGAATGTCCCCTCGATTCTAGAAATTTGTGTCATATGTGTTGAAAATCATAACTCGAAGGAGTGCCATTCAATACCTAGTCTTAAATTTGTTTTTCAAGATGAAGTTGGAACAAGTCAAGTTGAATATCTTTGTTTTATTGCTAAAATACCATGGAAAAATCAACAATCAAATATGAATTAAGGTTTCAATACTCAATCATATGCATAACCACAGAACTATTGGAGTGCACCCATGCCATGGAAACCTTGGCCCCCAGAATCTCAAAATCCATCTTAGGCTCAAGGTTGGAAAAATCCTTATGGTAAATATCCTAAATATACTCAATTCCGACAACCATATCCTTCTTTTCCTTCACAATATTATCTTCTTCAACCAACTCAACTTTCTCAATTTCAAAACAAAATCAACAATTTTCATTACGATTTCCTCAAAAACCCAACAAACTACCTGCCCAACCACTTCCAAACCCAAACAATAAAATCAACAAGCTATTTATAATGTCGAAGGACAAAATTGTCAAGCTTGTATGATTACCCCACTAGGTCTAAATGATGTTGAACTTAGATATGGTACGGTTTTTCCAAAAACGTCACCAACAACTGCCATCCAAAAATCTAAAGGGGATGAAGTTCATGAGAAATATGTGAATATTAATCAAGAAAATATTCCTCTAAAGGAATATGTTTCTATACTATCAAAGGATGAGAAAATAAAGCAATATCCTACAGTTCCTCTAGTAGAACAACCTTTTGTTTCTTTACAGGAACCACCTTTTCCCAAAAGGCACAAAATTGATAAAGGAGTAGAATGAAAAATTGTTTTACCAGATTATGATATGCTAGATGAAATTAAGAATATTTACATTAAAATTCCTTTATTACAAGCTACAAAGGAAATACCAATATTTGCAAAAACTATCAAGGATTTATGCATTAGAAAACCAGGAAGAAAAATAAAAAATATTAAAAAAATTCATTTGGTAGGAAAAATTGTTGATATCATGATGGGAAAACCTATAGTTCAAAAATATCTAGATCCTGGTAGTCCCATTGTAAAAAGTCATATCAAGGGTGTTGAGATTCCAAACATTTTAATTGATGTAGGAGCATCCATTACCATCATGAGTAAATAAACTATGGAGCAACTTAAGCTTCCTAATCTTCAATATACTCCTACATCATTACAATTACCAGATAGATTTTTTTATCAAACTAGATGGAGTATTAGAATATGTGCATGTTTCTCTAGATTCTTGGGAATATCCTGTATATTTTATGATTTTAACCCTAATAATAATTTAGGAGGCCATCCATTAATCCTTGGTAGACCTTGGCTAGCTAAAGTTGATGCATTCATAAGTTGTAGCTCTAATGATATGTATATCTCTGATGAAAATTTCGCTAAAAAGTTTACCTTGTATCCTCCTGCAAAAACAATAACTTAAGTAGAAAGTAAGTTTTGGATAGATGATGATAATGAAGACTTTAATTATTTGCAACCAGTTTATACTCTTTCACAATTAGATGAAGAATATCAATTGATAAATTTAATGAATAATAATGATTCTTCTTCATACTGTGAGCATGATAAATTTTTTGAGGAACAATGCAATATTGAATATTGATCATCTCACCAAATGGCTTTACATTCTATGGGAAAAATTGGCAATTCTCAAGCAGAAATTTTTCTAGATAAAAAATTGAACATTAACAATAATTTGGAGGAATTTTGAAAGAGAAAATTGATACAGGTGATACATAAACAATCTTTTTTCTTATGCATAGGAGTACACTGACATGAAAGGGATTGATCTTAAGATTTGCATACATCATATATATATTCAAGAAAATGTCAAACCAGTTAGACAAGCTCAGAGAAGGATGAAACCTAATATGAGAGAAATTGTTAAGGACGAATTACAAAAATTACTTTATGTGAATTTTATCTATCCAATATCAGATAGCCAATGGGTGTCACATTTATTGATTGTTCTTAAGAAAAATTGAAGTGGAGAGTGTGCATTGGTTATAAGGATTTAAACAAAGCTACTTTAAAAGATCATTTTCCATTAAATTTTATAGATCAACCTCGGCATGAAAGAAGTATTTTTCATTTTTAGATAGTTTTAGTGGATATAACCAAATCCAACTAGCACGAGAATATCAAGATAAAACTACTTTTACATGTCCATGGGGAACATATGCCTATAGGTTTCTTCCCTTTGGATTATGTAATGCACCTACCACATTTCAGAGAGTAGTATTAGGTATTTTATCTTATCTAATTCATGATTGTGGGGAAGTATACATGGATGATTTTACTGTGTATGGTGATACTTTTGAAGAAGCTATGAAAAATTTGGAAAACTTTCTTGTTAGATGTAAGGAGACAAATATTTTATCAAGCCATGAGAAATGGTTTATGATATTCAATGAAGGGATTGTTTTAGGCCACCATATTTCAAGTAATGGAATTAAAGTGGACACATCTAAGGTAGAAGTAATTTCCAAAATTTCAATTATTTTTTGTCAAAGAGATGTTAGATGTTTTATTCGATTTACTGGATATTATAGAAGATTCATAGAAATTTTAAAAAAAGTAGCCTCTCCACTTTTCAAACTCCCTACAAAATATTGTCAATTTGCTTGGAATTCTAGTTGTCATAAAGCATTTGAGACATTGAAACAAAATATTATTGAAGCACCTATTTTAAGAGGACCTAATTTGACTCTTCCTTTTCTTATTTCTCGTGATGCTTCAGATACAGCTCTAGGAGCTATCTTGGGACAAAATATTTAACTCCTTATTCCATCTACTATACAAGTAAAAATTTGACTCTCACGGAGTTAAATTACACTATAACAGAAAAGGAGTTCTTAGTTGTTGTTCATGCCTTTAATAAATTTCATCATTACATTACTCGTTATGAAACTTTCATTCATACAAATCATTTTTCCATTAGATATGCAATGAAAAAACCAATCACTAATGGTAGAATTACAAGATGGTTTCTACTACTATAATAATTCAACATTACTATTCTTGATAGACCAGGAAAAGAAAATATAGTTGTTAATTTTCTTTCTAGAATGAAGAATAAAAATGGGGATGTTCCTGTAAAAGATAACTTTCCTTATGGATATATTTTTACAGTATCTACTAAAACACCTTGGTTTCTAGATATTTCTAATTACTTTGCTACAGGAAAGTTACCTCCATAACTATCATCTAGAGAAGAGAAAAAAGTGATCAAAACCAATGCACCTTATTCCTGGATAGATGGAGAATTGTACAAAACTAGACCTGATTTGTTTAATCGAAGATGTGTTTGAGAAGATGAAGTACCTGGAATCTAGAAATTTTGTCATGATGAGCCATGTGGAGGACATTTTGACGGTAAAAGAACTTCTTACAAAATCCTTATTTTAGGAAATTGTTGGCCATCCGTTTTTAAGGATGCCAAAGAATACGCTAAAATATGTGATAGTTTTCAAAGAATAGGGAAGCCCATTGTTGTCTAGGAAAATCCTCTCTGCAGATAGAGACGGTCCCTCTATCCGAATGAGTGGGACTAGCAACCTACATGACAAGCTATAAGACACTTTCTTAAATTACAATCGAAATGAGAGAAGAGCAAGATGGCCTACCTCGTCCTGATGCTATAACATCCTCCTTTGTTGAAGACCTCGAATCACTTGTGCCTCAGGCTTAGTCCTACTTCTCACAACGTTTTAATGCCTTCACAAGAGATCAAAGACACAACAAAACATACAAGTAAAAATAGCATAATCAAATGTAACCTACTTAACAAATCAAGGAGCGTTAAGATAAATGATGCATCAACACAAACATTTATGGAAAGTGAACCATCAGTTATATATATTAATAGAATAAAGGAGGAAGCATACAACCAAGCCTTGATGTGAATAAGCTCCCCTTGAGTGAATTTCCAAGTCTAAGCTCAAGCTCTCCAAGCATTCCTTCTCCAAGCCAAATGAGTATCATGTAGGCACAATCTCAGCATAAGGGTACAAATAGCCAAAGCCAAACCATTTGGGAATGGGAGAGGATGAATATATAGGCAGGGAAAGGGAGTTAGGATCTCTCCAAAGATAGGAGAAGGACCTCATTTCAAGGAGATAGCTCAAAGGGATAAGACCAAAAGGCCAAATTGTGAGAACTCGACCTCATGGACGTTGAACAACCTTTAGCTCGTCGTTCTGGAAGCCTCTAGATCACAAAGCTCCTTGTCCTCTTTAGGAAAATTTCTTTTTAGGGATCATCACTAGTATCCAAGCTAAAAGCGCGCTAACATTGAGGGACTACTGTAGTGCAACTAGCGACCATCACAGTTTTCAGTGTCAAGGGAATGATGATGCTACAATTATGGTTTTAGAGCCATTTTCTTCAGGGGAAGATCAAGACATTTTTCCATTAGTTTTTTAGGGAGGATCTGAGCTACATATCTGGATGAGTACACTGCATTATGGTCATGTTTCAAGCACTTCGAGGTACATCACAGGGAAGTGTGGGAAGCATAACAAAATATTGTGTAAGAGATGCACCCTAAAGCATGAAGGCATAACAGGGAGTGATCGCTGAGATGTTTTACGAGATTTTGCAAGGACGAGAACAAACACTGTCAGGAGACCTGTAAATCAAGGACACATATACATATACATATCTGATATCAAAATATGAATCCATGGTGTGGACACAACCATCAGAATAGAAAGGACTATGTGAAAATATCCATGACATGGGCACAACCCTCCGAATGAGAAGGATCATCTGTAAATCTAAGATCTAAGGCATGGGTGCAACCATCTGATATGGAAGGATCATCATCATAAGTATAATGTCCCATGGTATGGTCACAACCATCCGTATAGTAGAAATATGTGTACAATCATGAACAATACATAACTCCATGCAACCTGAGTCATATCAGATAAGACTCAAGGTCTTGTGCTCAATCCCAATCCAATCAAAGTACAAATTATAACATGCGAATGAATGTGTTAAAATCGAACATGCTAGAAAACCACCTGATTACCGTCCAATGATGTGGACCATTAATAGGCAGGAGAGAAAACATCAGTAATGAAAATGGTTCTCAAGGTATGACAATACAATCTCTGGATGTGAAAATGAAGCTAATGACGAACACTCATGGAATCATCCGATTGAAGGCCAATGATGAAAACCTATCTTTGGATGTGAAGAACTTGTCATTAAAGCATGGAAGCTCTGAGATACTAAAAGGGAGTCTCTAAGACATCTTCCTGGATAATGAGCTGAAGTCGAAAGGAAGTGACCCGTTGAAGGAGGGCCATGATGATTCCTCCATCATCGACAAGAAACAAGGAATAAAGTGGAATGAATGAATAAGATCCAAGGTTGTAGCAAAGGCTTAGACAATGTATAGGTAATGAAATATAGATAGGACTTCTCTTGAACATTGATGACATGACTCTAGCGTGTGGCAGCATTTCAATCAACTCAAGACCAAAGGTCACGATGATGAAATGGAATAGTCAGATGACAGGCAAAATGGATCACCCAAACTTGGAAGTACGAGTGACTGAGTGAGGATATCCCAAAATCGACAAGAGAAATAGATAAGTGCCATTTCAAGAGTGAGATGTCACCTATACAAGGGATGTTTCACTTTCATTTTTCCCCACTATTTCTAGCGAGTACCCCAATTATTTTTAATCACAAGCTTGAAGGGGATAGCATATGCTTGTCATATAAGTTCATTCTTCTAATGAATCCATCGTATTAAGTTTTACGAGTCCTAGGAAGGAAAAACTCGGTCTCGTCATAGTGTCAAGTCTTTTGCCATAAATATTTTTAATGAGTTCGACGGAAGGATAACTCAATATCTTTTTCATATTTAGAGAGTTTGAAAAAGAGATGAAAAAGAAAACTCCATCATGTGCCTTTTTGTAATTTGTCTCTCGAACCCGAAAAGATAGAAAATAGTATTCAAGAGAACATCTTGACCATGTTGACCAAGGTGTACCTTTTTTGTAAATAGTCTATCCTCAGCCCGAAAAAGGGGTAAATGTATACTGATACGATGTCAATTCATTTAATTTAACGAGTTCGAAAGGACAAGTACTCGAAAATATTTTCATATTTAGAGAGTCAGAAAAGAGCTTAAAGATGACTCTACCTGAAGGAATGAGTGGTATAAAAGGATAGAAACTGGTTCCGGTCATGATGGAACTGCTTAAAACATGTAATGGTCAAGAGGCTGGATAATAAGACAACTCATCGCAGATGTTTCTCAGGCATAGGTAAAACAACCAAGTGAAAGCATATGATCAACCAAAGATATGGTGACGATGGAATGATAGAACCAAGGCTCATATGACAAAACTTGACTGATAAAAGCAACAATCACGAGATGTAAAATGGGAATGGTTTCATTTTTACACAAGCTTGAAATATGGGAAACTATGCTTGAGTATACTTGAAGATGGTTTCATTTTTTCACAAGCTTGAAACATGAGAAAAAACTATGCTTGGATTTGGTTTCATTTTTACACAAGCTTGAAACAAAAATAAACTATGCTTGAGATGAGTTTGCATGCCCCCAACGTAATGACTCAATTCGAGGTACATGCCCCCAATCTTCATTTCATTCACCTAAGTAGACTATTCACTACTAACAGGTGGATGGAATGAAGGTTCACTTACAAGATCAAGTGAAAGAATCGACCAAGCTTTTACGATGTTAGATTTGGTCTTGTCACTCCTTCGTCAGAGATCAAAACTCTTTCTGCATCTCATTTTTAGGTGTCTCGCTCCATTCCGCTAGAAGCATGCCATAATCTGACAGAAGGGTCTTGTCAGTTCCTTCCCCTCATGTCTTGCACCTGCTGGCTTAGGTATTTTCATTAATATTTATTAAATTCCATGACAATCAATGTTTGATATTTTAATGGACAAGATTCATTTCAGTCATTAGGTCTAGGGTTTGCAAATCGTTCTTCTCAAATAATACTTGCAGGCCAGAGGAAGGCTCAATAATTCACTCAAATGATGTTTCTGAGAAAGAAAAGATGAATTTTGGAAAACCAAGAGAGGTTTGTGCCCCTAATAGGCCAAGGAAGAAAAACCTCCTTCATGTTTTACACAGGTGGCATGGTTTTAGCGAAATGTCAAAAATACAATTGCCTCGAGAGAATTGATGCACCTCTAAAGTGACCTTGGGAAAATCAAGTTTTATCCTAGCTTGGTTAGCAAAATGACTTTTTTGATGAGTAAAATGATAACTCGACACAAATAGCTTTCCAATGAGCTATCATGAGCTCAATTTGGACTTGCAGAACACCTTCAAAAGTTGACTGCAATAGCACTCTGCCTTGAGGTAGCCTCATCTGGCACATTTTGACCAGTCTTGGGAGATTTGATTTTTGACAGGGGCAAATGAGCACCAAATTTAGAAATTCCACTTGGGTTGGAAAGTAGACAGGCCAGGCTTTCCAACAAGCACACTTGGGCATAATTTGGACTCCTGAAGATACCTCAAAACAACCTCCAAAGTGGCACGATGCATATAGATTTGGGTGCGACGCATATAGAGAAAAAGGCCAAATCACTTCCGCTTCACGACATTTCGATTCACGAATTTCTCCAAAGTGGGCCCGCTCATCTACACTTCAAATTTTTGGCACCTAAGGAAAAATTTAAAGTATTTTCACTAGAGGATGGCTTCTATCCAAGTGGCAAAGGAAGGCGAGAAGTCACCCAAGCCATTTGTCATTTTTGTAACGCTGCACCTATAACTAATGGTTGGCTTTCCACTTCCATTTTGTAATGATTCGAAAAACTCCCCAACTCTTGGTCATTCTATTTCCTCATGGCATGGTCTATTTATTGTTTTCCAAACCATTTGCAAAGGGTTGTTTGTAATTTCTGGGAGACTGTGGGAGAGAAACTCAGTTCTTCATTATATATTTTGACAAAGGATTAATGAAAGGCAGCGACTTTGTTTCATGAGATTCTTGTGGTGTGAGTGTAGCAAATGTGTTCTCTTTATGTTTCATTTGTATTTCTTTATGTTTCACAGTTCATTCATATTCATTTCCAGTGAAATTTTCTAAGTAAGATAAGGTAGAATTCATGTTTATTGCTCTACCTGTGGGAAAGTTTCACATTATGTGTTCTTCTTCTGTTGAAAAGGATTCATGTGTTTATGCCCTTTTCACCCTCCTAAACAATCTTTTCGTTCTGCATTACTTCAAACTTAATTGCTAGACTTTCCACCTGTCTTGCCTCACGAAGTAATCTGTGCCTTTGTGTTAAATTATCTGCTCATTGCTGTTCGTTGGTCCCATACATCCCAGAAACTCAGTTATTTATCAAAATTCGCTTCTTGTTTCCATATTTATTTACCTAGCCTAAAATCAATATTCATTGCAAGTCATCTCAGACCATATCGTTTGTTTATTCACTGAGCGTGACACAGAGAGAGCCCTCTCCTGTTCTGGTAGGGCTAGCTACCAGACTGAGCGTGGTTTGTGGTTACCCTGAATTTTTCCTTCCTTCAGCCTAAGGTGGATTTAGGTGCTAACATAGTGGCGACTCCGCTGGGGAACAAAATGGTTTGCTTCTAGATTGTCTTACCCCAGGACATATCTCAAGTTCAGATCTGATGGTTGATGGTGGACAACGATCAGACAGAAGACGGTTGAAAATCATTCACCTTGCGACTCCATTCATTGAAGAACCCAGCAATCGGTGCTTCATGGTGACTCCATTGGAGGACTAACTCTTTCTCTGTGAAAATGGAAGGATCTTACACAAAGTTCGGGAATTCAAAGTGGAATGGTATTTAGGACCTACTCTTCTTTCTTGTGAATTACTTCTTTGCTATTCTTGAAGTTGTCCTGAAAGTTTTTCCGAACTTGTTGTATGATAAAGGTGATCAAAATATTCAATCAACCCATTCAAAAAGTGTAAATACTAAGTTTCCCTTTGATCCTGGCCTCCTTACTTTTCCTACATCTTATGATGATTCTCTGCAAAGTGATGAGCCTAAAGAAAACAAAATTGATCCCATAGCTCTTGTACATATTCCTATAGCTGTTATAATCCCAGATAGGTATAAACCTCTTGTTTTGCCTTCTGTTATTCATGCTTTCCCCAACAACTATGATCTATACTTGCCAAGATTTGACGGTGAAAGTAAGAATGTCAATGTTGAGCAACATGTGCAGACTGTTGAGACTTTTCTAGACCTTTTCGAAATTGATGAAGAAGATGTCAATATAAGGCTTTTTGCTCTTTCTTTGCAAGGCAAAGTCAAGAGTTGGTTCAAAGCCCTGCCTGATGCGAGCATCACATATTTACAGTAGTTCATCAAAGTAATTCTTGACAAGTGGAGGATCGGGCAGAACCTTTTCCTTATTGTAGAAGAGTATAATCAGTTGAAAAGACTGCTAGGGGAGACATTACAATAGTTTTTAACTAGATTTAATCAAGTTTATTATTCAATGTCGGTTGATATAAGACCCCCTCCTGGATCTGCTCTCTTGCACTACCGGGGTTCCTTTGATCCGAAAATGGAGGTTCAACTAAGAGAAAAGAATGTCGCAACACTTGAAGAGATGCAAAACAATGCAGTAAATGTGGAGGCTCATTTGCTGATCAGAAGGGCAAGGTTGAAAGAAGAAGAGATGAAAAACGTGGATCCAGAGAAAACTACACCTTCAGAGGAAAAGCTTGACATTTTGGTGAGTGCAGTAGAAGAGATGGTGACGAAAATGACTGCAAAAGATGAAAATGACGTTCATGAGCAAGTGGCTGATCCAAAACAGTTTGTTTCTTATCTCAGTATTCATAAGGATTGTTTTGTAGATCATCTTGGAGAAGAAAGACCTGTTGATATGACATGTATGATTGATTACGTGTTTTATACTAGTGATTTGCCTCATTTTGATCAGTATGATGATGATGATTATGCTCTCCAAACATAAGCTAATCTTGCAGACAAATCAGAAACTAGTTTGTGGGATGAGGAAGTTCGCTTATAGCAGCTCGAGTATAGTGATCAACCAATGCATATCAACTATGGAAACGATGAGGAAAGTGCAGCAAATTTTGGAGTAAGTGAAGGATATTTGCCTTTTTGATTTGATTCATGTCAGTTCATCAGAGATAATTTCCATGCAATCAAACATCAGCTATCGACAAATCTTGATTTGGATCCTCTTGAAGGCGATGAAAACTTTGTTCCAGACTTCTTATATTCAGAGTTCCAGCCCCCAAATGCCATTAATAGTCAGGTTGCACATGAAGACATAGAAGCTGGCTTATATGATCAAACGATACAAGAAGATTCCTTACCTCTCTATTTTGAATCATTTCAGTTTTTGCAGAGTAAATTGCATAGTAAATCTTCAAATGAAAAGCTTGTAGGAAATCAACAATCTCTCAGTTTTAATGTTGAGGATGAGACAGTTGGCGAAATTTTTGAGCAGGTCATTAATAAGAAATCTTCCCCTAAAATGATTGATGAAATCATTTTGGATACAGAACCAGATTTGCAGCCACCAAACACAATTCAAGGTCAGATCACAGATGAAGGTGAGGCAGCCGAAATACATGATTTAATGATGCAAGAGGATGTTGTACCCTTGTGTTACGAAGCATTTCAGTTTATAAGGAAGAATATTTGTAATATCTCTAAAGAAAAGGATGAACAACCAATAGGATGTCATACAGTTTCAATAGATACATCGCAGCAGTCTCCTCAAGTTTTTGATGATCCTTTTGCTCATGTGTTAGATTTTGTGTGCTGTAAAAATTCTTCCTCATTAGCTAACCATGCGACAAAAGAGAATGTTGATAATCATCTGTTTCAGGGGTCACCTTCATTGTCTTTCTTAACAGATTGTTCATTTCATAGCCCATACCAAAGTTTGTAGTCATATGAGGAGAATGATAAAGGAGGCTTTGGTTCTGTTTGGAAGCAACAACAAAGTTTGGTTCTTCACGAAATTCAGGATCCTTTTGACTGCTTGCCGCAATCATCAGAGAAAGACAGTGTAGATGTGAGGAAAAGTTTAATATCCAGCTATGAAGATTAATTGGACCAGAGTAGTAATGTGTTAATGGAAATCAATGGTGATACTTATGAAGATCCTTTTGCAGTATTCTTGAAGTCATCCAACCAATTCATGCTTTGCAAGTTTGTTAGCAGTGAACTTGATTCCAAGTTTCCATGGGAGTTGCCTTTCGATTCTTCCCTTTTCCAGTGCATCAGAAAGCATTTGGGAAGAAATTAAATATCAGCCATAATGCTTACTTGGTTGCATTGGATGTTCCATCTCACTTGACCGGGTGGTGGAAAGAGTAATTAGGGTAGGTTTGATGAATAAGCTCAAATATGAGCATCTTTCCAGTTTGTTAGTTAGGATTTAGTCATGTCTAGTTTTATTATGGTTTTTAGTTTGATTCTTCAGTCAGATTCCATCTGCATAATGTTAGTTTCCGTGTTTTGACTCCATAGCCCAATGGACGAAGGCACTGTCTGCTCTCCCAAAGATCTACAGTTCTTGGCACCTCCAAGGAGCTGGAGCTTCCATCCCTATTGGATCCAATGTTAGAGTCGATCTTGTCAATCCTCTGTCAAAGATCAAAACTATTTCTGCATCTCATTTTTAGGTGTCTCGCTCCATTCACTCAGTTGCATTTAGCTAGAAGCATGCCATAATCTGACGAAAGGGTCTTGTCAATTCATTTCCCTCATGTCTTGCACCTACTGGCTTAGGTCTTTTCATCAATGTTTATTAAATTCCATGACAATCAATGTTTGATATTTTAATGGACAAGAGTCATTTCAGTCATTAGGTCTACTGTTTGCAAATTGTTGTTCTCAAATAATACTTGTAGGCTAGAGGAAGGCTCAATAATTCACTCAAATGATGTTTCTAAGAAAGAAAAGATGAATTTTGGAAAATCGAGAGAGGTTTTTGTCCAAAATAGGTCAAGGAAGAAAAAACTCCACTTTTTACACAGGTGGCATGGTTTTAGAGAAATGTCAAAAATACAATTGCCTCGAGAGAATTGATGCACCTCTAAAGTGACCTTGGGAAAATCAAGCTTTCTCCTAGCTTGGTTAGCCAAATGACTTGCTTGATGAGTAAATTGATAACTAGACACAAAGATATTTCCAATGAGCTATCATGAGCTCAATTTGGAGTTAAGGAGCACCTTCAAAATTTGACTGCAACAACACTCTACCTTGAGGCAGCCTCATCTGGCACATTTTGACTAGTCTTGAGAGATTTGATTTTTTACAGGGGAAAATGAGCACCAAATTCAGAAATTCCACTTAGGTTGGAAAGTAGACAGGCCAAGATTTCCAACAAGTACACTTTGGCACAATTTGGACTCTTGAAAGTACCTCAAAAAAACCTCCAAAGTGGTGCGGCGCATATAGATTTGGGCGCGACGCATATAGAGAAAAAGGCCAAATCACTTCCACTTCCCGACATTTCAATTCGTGACTTTCTTCAAAGTGGGTCCACTCATCTACACTTCACTTTTTCAGCACCTAAGGCAAAATTTAAATTATTTTCACTAGAGGATGGCTTCTATCCAAGTAGCAAAGGAAGGCGAGCAGTCACTCAAGCCATTTGTCATTTTTGTAACACTGCACCTGTAACTAATGGTTGGATTTCCACTTCCATTTTGTAATGATTCAAAAAACTCCCCAACTCTTGGTCATTCTATTTCCTCATGGCATGGTCTATTTATTGTATGCCAAACCATTTGCAAAGGGTTGGTTGTAATTTCTGGGAGATTGTGGGAGAGAAACTCAGTTCTTCATTGTATATTTTGACAGAGGATTAATGAAACGCAACAGCTCTGTTTCATGAGATTCTTGTGGTGTGAGTGTAGCAAATGTGTTCTCTTTATGTTTCATATGTATTTCGTTATGTTTCACAGTTCATTCATATTCATTTCCAGTGAAATTTTCTAAGTAAGATAAGGTAGAATTCATGTTTATTGCTCTGGTTGTGGGAAAGTTTCACGTTATGTGTTCTTCTTCTATTGAAAAGGATTCATGTGTTTATGCCCTTTTCACCCTCCTAAACAATCTTTCCGTTCCACATTACTTCAAAATTAATTGCTAGACTTTCTACTTGTCTTGCCTCATGAAGTAATCTGTGCCTTTGTGTTAAATTCTCTGCTCATTGTTGTTTGTTGGTCCCATACATCCCAGAAACTCAGTCATTTATCAAAATTCTCTTCTTTTTTCCATATTTATTTACCTAGCCTAAAATCAATATTCATTGCATGTCATCTCAGACCATATCGTTTGTTTATTCACTGAGCGTGACACAGAGAGAGCCCTCTCTTGTTCTGGTAGGGCTAGCTACCAGACTGAGGATGGATTGTGGTTACCCTGAATTTTGCCTTCCTTCATCCTAAGGCGGATTTAGGTGCTAACATACGAGATCTAATCAAAGACTCGAATTGGAAAGGGATTTATTTCATTTTTTAATGAGTTTTACACAGGAAAAGATCCATTCTCATGGCCCTTGTTTCATTCTTTTTACGAGATTGACACTAGTTAAAGAACTCTGCTCATGGAGACCTATTTCATTTTCTAACAAGGTTGACATTGTAAAAGAATTATCCTCATATCCCTTGTTTAATTTTCTAAGGAGCTTGACACAAGACAAGGAAATGTTCTCCACCTCTTGATCACAAACCAAAAGAGGCCATGGATTCTAAGAGTTTTTCATCATATTGGAGAACAACACTCTTGAAGGAATACATGTCTAGGGATCCAAATGAAAAATCATGCTCTTATGCCCACAGTACAAGGTGTACTACATCACATACTAGATCAGCAATAGATGTGAGCATGGAACAGGTGGCCACACAATTAACATGTGGCGGGGGTGATATTGCTTGCATATGAGAACCATTTAGGGATGATGGTTGAGTGGGAGTTGATTCATGACCAATGAATGTAAGTTGATAAATGATCACAATTCTTCCTTCATGCAGGAAACACATCACTTGAAAGAGAGAAGATACAAGAGCTCCCATGACATAAACATAGTCACAGCCAAACAGTAGATTAAAATCCAATGGGCCTTGGATAGCCATCACGTCTATATAGACAGTCTTCCCTCCCAAAGTAATAGGGAACTTAGAAAGGATCCCTAATGGTTGACTAGTTCCTCTATTAAAATCTAATAGATTCTGGGTGACGAGGACAATTAAGGAGAAATTAAAACTTTCCAAGCAGCTGAGGGTAGAAAGGCTAACATATGTGCCCTCTTCTATGATTGTGATAGGTATAGCCATATGGTAAGCATGTACTGTAATTTGGAAAGGCACATAAGATGGAAGGCGATATCCTTCCAGTCAACTCCAATAAAAAAAAGTGACAAACTACTCAGAGGGGGTGTCGTATGAACAAGAGAGATTCCCCCTTATTCTATGGGAACAGAAGAACTACTCTCATGCACCTCGGGAATGAGAGGATTTCCTTTCAGTTCATTTAAAACTGAAGACACTAGAAGAACTTGAGTGGTATGTGGTTCACTCTCTACTTGAAAGGTATGGTTAACTAAAGGTGGAGTCAAGTCTACCATTTTCTCACCCAATGGTTGGTTGAGAATGGACTCATGAGACTCACTTTCAAAGAGAGTGGGGTTGACCAAAGATGGCTTTTGATCAATCACTTGATCAACTAGCGAAGGATCAAGGGAAAACTTTTGATAACCAATCAAAGTAAAAGGTTGGGAAGATGTAAGGTTTTACAACTCTTTGGAAGCTTCATCCATAAGAGGAAAAAGATGAATGGGATGATTACCTTCACACAACTTACATGGAAATTTGACTTTTGAATTTTTCCCACAGTCTTTATTGTCACTAGTTGAAGGTTTATCACCATCATGATCGCTAGAGGCTGATGACAAAGGTCGATGTGAACCTATGGAACACACTTCTAAGACCTTGGGAATACCAGGACAATTCTGAAGAAGGTGGTCACCCTTACATAACATGCAAGAGAATCTTACCTTCTAGGGCTGGTTTAAAGATTTTTATTTATTAGTTGCATCGGTAACAATAGTTGTTTGGTTTCCACCTTACTTATTTTGCTTCTTATTCTTCTTCTTCTTAGCTTCCTAGTTACTAGAATCTAGACTTTCACCAAGTGAAGAGGAAGAGCGGGGTGAAGAAATAGGAAAAGAAGGAAAGGGGTCAAATTTAGGATCAACATGAGGTTGATGTTGTTTAGGTGGAGGAGAACTTGGTTGAAAAGCAGTTTGGACACTCGGAATCACTGAGGTCGAAAATAACCAAACTAGCAGACCAGTGGTTAATCTAAGAAGCGCCAACGTTTCCATATAAGGAGCGCAAGCATTTCCAAAACAAGGAAAATGACTATGATTCTTGTCAGAGGGGTTTCCTTTTCTGGTAGACTCAGGAAATGTTGCCATTGGTATCAACCTAAGATCTAGTAAGGAGTATTTCCATAGGAGGGATGTTTTTCCGTGATCAATTAATTGATTTTATAACTTTAACAAAAATAAATCAAAAAGCAGTTATCTAGGCAAAAGGGTTTACCAAGTATCTGTGAACCACTATATACACCTTAGCCTCAACCAAGGACTTAACATACAATGACCAATCTCCCCGAATGTTATGTTTGGTGTATCATGTTTACAAGGTGGAAAAATCAGTTACCCATAGCTAAAGGATAGCAACCTAATGGGGTCTCCCAATATATACTCGATGGTACAGGGAGCACAAGTATGTATTAGTGTTGTCTAATGCATAACCATTCGGTGAGAGAGTTCCCATATAATTTCCATATTGAAGTGCCTCCTATAAACCTGAAAGTATTGGAGAACCTTCGGTATACTTCTGTACTGGAACGAGATTTCACCTGCAGGATACAATGTAGGAAGTTAACAAAAACTGTTATGCTTAAAGATGTCGAAACATTCTCTAGTCTAGACCTCTAGATATTTGTGTTAAGTTCCAAATGATCCTTATGTTAATTGAGGTAAATTTTAAGTTTATCTTGAATTATGTTTCGGTTTTAAGGCTCAAAACGATGTCACTTGAACACCTAAGATGCATCCATATGAGATAAAGAAAAATTTCCACTTCAATGAAAGCTAGACTAACCATGGGAAGAAGCTCAATCAATAATGCATCAAACACAACTCTTTCCAATGAAAAATTTAAAAATGAAATCTAAGCTTTCATTTCACTAAAAAATTTCATGCCACAATGTAATCTTATAGAAATGAAAAACACTTTCCTTTCACTAAGATGTAATAATGATTTTTTCCTTTCACTTTTCTTCAATCAATGTAAACTAGTGCAATGAGAAAAGGAAAATGAAAACAACTCAATGAAAATGAAAATCTCTTTAAATTTATGATTTCAAATGAAAGAAATATTTCAAAAATACTTATCGAAACATAAGAATGAAGAAAAGTACTTTCTTTCAGTTTAACTAAAGCAAACAATTTGTAATCTGTGCTTGACAAAGGAACTAAAGAAATCTTTGAAGTATCAACACGATTCGACACTGATGAAAACAAATTCACATCAATGAACCAAAATCAACTTGGAAAATATGTCCTGATGCAGGAATACTCTTGAACGGGAGAAATCAATCTCAAAAAAGCAAACAAAACAATGGTTGGAGGGTGACCTAGAAGCCCTAGAAACCCTAGAAATAAATCAAGCTTCAAACACACATTAATCAAATCAAGAGAAAATTGTAGTTATACAAGCATAAGAACCAAGATAAATACCCTATAGACACAATGGAAATTCATTGACAGAGGGAAAAAATGCTAATAACAAGAAGAAAACCCTATTTATTATTATCCTTTGGGATCATCGCGCGTGTTATAGTCAAGAGGGCAATGTAAGAGTAATAAGTGTGACTGTGATTTAAAAAGTAGCGATGATAGCGCGAGTGTTAAGGATAAATAGATGATGGGTGAAAAAAATGATGGCAAATAAAAAATATTCAAGACCATAATAGACTAAGTGTCCTCAAGCAATAACCAGTAAGTGCAAATAGCTACGAAGAAGCAAACAAGCCAAAAACTGATGGTTGGTCAAACTCATCATAGAATCAGGGTGAAGGATTAGATGGAAAAGGATATAGCTTCCCTAGCAGAGTCACCGTTTTGTTATCTAGGAAAATGCTCTCTGCAGACAGAGACGATCCCTCTAACCCAATGAGTGGGACTAGCAACCTACATGACAATCTACAAGACACTTTCTTAAATTACAATAAAAATGAGATAACAGGAAGATGGCCTACCTCGTCTTGATGTTATAACATCCTCCTATGTTGAAGGCCTCAGATAACTTGCACCTCAGGCTCGATCCTACTTCTCACAGCATTTGAATTCCTGCACAAGAGATCAAAGACACAACAAATCATACAAGTAAAAATATCATAATTGAATGTAACCTACTTAACAGATCAAGGAGCATTAAGATAAATGATGCATCAACAAATTCATTTATGGAAAGTGAACCAATAATTGTATATATTAATAGAATAAAGGAGGAAGAATACAACCAAACCTTGATGTTAATAAGATCTCCTTGAGTGAATGTACAATTCCAAGCTCAAGTTCTCCAAGTACTCCTTCTCCAAGCCAAATGAGTAGCATGTAGGCACAATCCCAGCATAAGGGTGAAAATTTCCAAAGACCAACCATTTGGGAATGGGAGAGGATGATTATATAGGTAGGGAAAGGAAGTTAGGATCTCTCCAAAGAGAGGAGAAGGCCCTCATCTCAAGGAGGTAGCTCATAGGGATAAGACCAAAAGGCCAAGTTGAGAGAACTCGACCTCATCCACGTCTAACAACCTCCAGCTCATCGTTCTGGAAGCCTCTAGATCATGAAGCTTCTTGTCCTCTATGGAGAAATTTCCTTTTAGGGATCATCGCTGGTATCCAAGCCAAAATCATGCTAACATCACGAGGCTAGTGTAGTGCAACTAGTGACCATCGCATTTTCAGTGTCAGGGGAGCGATGATGCTACAATTAGGATTTTAGAGCCATTTCCTTAAGGGGAAGCTCAAGGCATTTTTCCATCAGTGTTTTAGGGAGGATCTGAGATGCATATCTGGATTAGTACACTGCATGATGGTCATGTTTCGATCACTTCAGGGTATGTCACAGGGAAATGCAGGAGGCATGAAAAAATATTGTGTAACATCAATTCCATCAAATGAGATGCCTCTATAACCATAGGTACTTGTAGAACCCTTTGAAAATGGGATTTTTTGATTTATTTGGACTGATAAATCCTCCATATAAACAGAAAAGGAGCATACTTGTCTACACAAATTATGCTACAAAATGGGTAGAAGCTAAACCTCTTTTATTTGCAATTGAAAATGTTGTAATTACATTTTTTTTTGGATATTTTTATTCATTTTGGTGTTCCAAGATAAATTGTAACAAATCAAGGTACCCAATTCACAACAAATTTGGTGCAAAAGATCATGGATCAATACAAAATCAAGAATTGGAAGTCTACTCCATATTATCCACAAGCCAATGGACAAGTGGAATGTACCAACAAATTTCTTGAAGCAATTATTACAAAAACTATTCATTTGCATAGAAAAGATCGGGCAGAAAAGCTTCCAGAAGCATTATGGGCATACCGAACATGGAGGAGTACAAATGGACATACTCCTTATGAGCTTGTTGATGGAAAGAAAGTCTTACTTCAAATTGAATTCCAAGTGGAGACCTTAAGAACAACAGCTAAATTGGGCCTTGAACTATCAGAAGCTCAAAAACAAATATTGGCACAATTAAACGATCTAGATAAGATTCGACAAGATGTTATTCAAAGAACCAACATAGTTCAGAAGCTAAGATCTAAGTGGCATCACAAATTCATCAAAGCTAAAATGTTCAATCAAGTTGATTGGGCTCTTATTTTTTATTTCAAGTTCAAAGATTGTCAAGGAAAATTTCAAACTCATTGCCTTGGTCCTTATGAGATTGATACTATTTTTTATAATGGAGCATTCAAAATCAAAACTATTGATGATGAACAAATTACTTTCATTGTTAATGGTCATAAATTAAGGTTGTATCATAAATCACTAATAGGGGAAGAATTTGTCAAATAATTGTAAGAGAATTCTGAATTCAAGTTGGTCAAGGAATGGGGCTCTTCTCCTCATTGTCCAACTTCATTGAAATTTCTCAAATAAAAATAAATAAATAAATAAAAATAAAATATAAATAAATAATAATAATAAAAGTATAAACATGAAAACCAACTATGTTGGCATGTTTATACATAAAAACCTAACTGAAAACCAAGATCTCTTGATAGTTTAGATTTTCAAGGGCCCCTTTTTCTTGTCCCTATTTCTTTTTGTCCTTTTTGTTTTTAGGTGCCAATCTATACTCATTAGGATCAATATTTTTATTGATCATCAACAACTGTAACAACAATAATAAAGGAGTCTTCTCCTGATTAAATAAAAAACTTCCAAGAAACATAATTCCAATCATTTTGCAGTCGATCTTCAATTCTGCAAACCAAATTCAAATTCTAAAATATATATATATATATATATATATATATCAGGGAACACGAGAATTAAGGTATGTAAGAATGTTTAATTAATATTTATAAGATATTAGGTTTTAATACATGTATGAATATGATCCATGTGGATTTTGGTGGCCATCCGCCTATTCCACTTGGACCCCTACCACTATCTCTTTCATTTTTTCAATTTCCTTAATTGTAGCATAATTTACTATTTTTTGTAGTTTTTCGGGTCCTTAACTTCTGGAGTTGTTTTGAGGCCCTAAATGTCATTTTTTTTGGAAAACCAGGGCAAACATGGAACTATGTTTGCCGCAAAAAAGTTGTAGTTCTCAGATAGATATTTCTAGTGAGGTATTATGCACTTCAAACAAATATCGTATGTGAAAGTTATGAGCCTAGGAAGTTAATGTAACAATTTACCCAAACGGGCCCATAGTTTTGGTGCTTCATCTCCTAGGGTTTGGTTTCTAGATGTTTAGGGTTTTCCATTGTTTCTCAATAATAAATAGGCCTTCAAGCCTAATTGTAACACAGTTCATAGGCATGTAGCCACCACATCTCTTCTTAGAGATAAGTTACCATCGCCCAAGCTAGTTTATTTCCATTCTGTTTGTAAGCTTATTTCAGTATTTGATATTAATGAAATGAAGTGTTATTTCTGATGCATCTCTCTATTTAAGGTTAGATATGTAATTTGTTGCATTCCTGTTTAATTTCAAAACAGTGATATGAGAGCAGTCTTCTCTTTCTCGGTTTTTCTTTGCATGTCCCCAACGAGGTCGAGATATAAGGAGTTAGGGCTCGAATTGGTTGAACCTTTGCAAGACCAACCTCGCAAACCTTGATGACCTCCCATGGAAAAAGATAATAAATATGAGGGGTTGAGAAATCCTTTCAAAATCTTGCTTGATGAATCCCTCGAGCGATAGAGGAACGCGATGATGGACAACTTTTCCCAAATCCTTCAATGGCTACCCAAAGGTGCACATCTCCTTCGAGAAGCCACTCTGGAAGTGCCATACCCTTCAAGGTACAAGTTAAATTTGGAATCCCCATATTTGAAGGTCAGATATATACAGACACTGTAGATAAATTGTTAAATCTACTAGAAGGATATTTTTCTATTCATGATTTTTCTAGCCAAGAAAAGATTACTTTTGCACTTCTCAAAGCTACCCCTCACGTTAAGGACTAGTGGGAAACCTATTGTGAGAATAAGGATGAAATTACACCCTCACCATTTTCAGTCGCACCTACTTGGAATTCGTTCTTGGATGCCATTAAGGAGCAGTACTACCCTATCAGAAGTTATGAGGATAAATACATAAAGTTGACCATGCTGCGAGAGGGAAGGGACCAAGACATGCCAGAGTTTACCAATGTTTTTCATACCCTTCACATGAAGTTGGGTATCAAGGATTCTAAGCGTAATTTGGCACTCAAGTACCATGGCTATCTACACAAGTACATCTAGGACGAGATGGAGTTCCTAGACATATCCATGCTCGACATGACGTACCAATATGCTGTCAAGATTGAGAAGAAATTTAAATAGAAAAATAAAGACTTTGGATCTATGAATCCAAAGCAAGGGAAAGGTGCCCCCAAACTGTAGAGAAAATGACAAATCCAAGGCAGTGTAACCCAAGATAACCCACCAAATATACAAGCAAAGAACAACACCACGAAGATAAATAAGGACAAGAGAAAGTGGTGTGAGTTCTGTAAGAAATCGACTCACAACAGAAGTGAGTGTCGAGCCAAGCAGTCACTAGTGGCCGAGTTGAAGGATTTTGAATCAGACGCATGTTCTGACTCTGAGTCAGAACCTGACAAAGGGAATGACAAAGGGAAGTAGAATATTGAAGCGGAGCTCAGTGCCATTGTGGCCACCACCAAGATCTAGAAGATTGAGCCTAAATATCCAGAGGAGGGGGAATGTTTCTTCTACTCACAGATGTGGGTGAAAAGTTCACCTTGGAGTTCATTATCGACAACGGGAGCCGAAAGAACCTAATTTCAGTAGAGTTCATGAAGTGGCTATTCTTACTGACTATAGCACATCTGCAGTTGTACACCATCAGGTGGCTTCACCAAGGACGATATCTATGTGTCAGCCAACAAGTACACCTTCCCTACAATATCAAGCCCTTCACAGATGAGCTATTGTGTGATGTTGCTCCTCTTGAAGTTTGTGATGTATTCTTAGGACAACCATACTTGTGGAAACAACATGCTATATATGAGTCTAAGCCTTCCTCTAATATTATTTATTTGGGTAATAAGTTATACAATATATTGGAGGTAGCCCCTCCTATTGCCATCTCCTTTATTTGTGCTAAGAAATGTAGTAAGATAATCGCCTAGACTTGGAATTTTGTTTTCTTTATTATTCTCTCTCAAATTAAGGGGAATATCATAGTCCCCTAGAAGGGTTCCTCCATCCACTAGAAACTAGAAGTAGGTGGATATGGTCATGGAAGAATATAGGGAAATCTTCTCCTCATCCACAGGGTTACCCTTGCACTATCAGGTCAAGAATTCGATTGATCTGACTCCCAGAGCACCTCTACCCAACAGGCCGATATATCGTCTCTCCATTCTATAAAATGAAGAGATCAAGCAACAAATCTTGGAGTTGCTGCAAGAAGGACACATCTGACCAAGTTCCTCACCTTGTGGGAGCTCGATTGTACTTGTATAGAAGAAGGATGGGACCTAGAGGCTTTGCATTGATTATTGAGCACCAAAAACAATAATGTGAGGAACAGGTATCCAATCCCATGAATTGATGACATTCTGGACTAACTCAAGGGGGTCAAGTATTTCAACAAGATCTATCTAAATTTTGGCTCAAAAGGTTCCAATAGAGCCCACAGATGTATTGAAGTCTTCCTTCAAATCCAATGAAGGCCTTTTTGAAAGGTTGGTTATGCCCTTTTGGTTGACCAATGCCCCTGCTAATTTTATGAGGCTAATGGATGACATCTTACGACCCTTCACCAACTCATTCATGGTTTTTTATCTGGATAAAATCCTCATCTTCAGCAAGAGTTGGGAAGAACACTTACAACACATTCAGCAGGTTCTTCAAACCCTTCGGCAACACAAACTATGTGTCAACCTGGAGAAATGCACCTTTGGCATGATTCAGGTCCAATATTTGGGTTACATCATATATGAGCATGGCGTGCATGTAGAGCTGACTAAGATCCAAGTCATTTGGGATTGACCATCCCTCACCACTCTAACAGAGTTTCATAGCTTTTTGGGCCTTGCAAATTTTTATTAGAGATTCATTTTGGGATTCTCCCATACCACTTGGACCTTGAATCAGATTACTAAGGGTGGGGCAAAAGTAAATTTTTCCTAGTCCAAGTCCCAACAAAAAGTGTTCTTTGAGTTGAAGCACTGCCTTTACTCTACACTGGTACTCACACTTCTAGACTTGCAACATCCATTTGAAATTGAGACAGACACCTTTGACTATGCTATTGGTGCAATCCCCACCCAACACAGGAATCCAGTGGCCTATCATAGTGAGACACTTTACGATACAATTTGGAAGTACCCCACCTATGATAAAGTGATGTATTCCATCATGCAAGCTTGCCAGTAATGGAAGCTTTACACTATGGGGAAGGAGATGTTCATCCACATCGATCACCGATATCTTCCATTTATACAGACATAAGGGAAGATGTAAAATTACCACCATCATAAGTGGTCTACATATCTACAACAATTCCACTTAAACATTAAATACAAAATGGGCAACACCAATCATTCAATGTGGACTACCTCTGACCATACTTCCCACCATTACTGGACACATCAGATATTGCAGAACAACTCATACCAACAGAGTTAAACCCATACTACATGGAAAGGGCCAAAACTAATCTAAATATAGACACACAAATCAAGAAAAATCACTAGTAGAAGATCCAAATATATTGGGTTGTAAAATATGGCCAACTCCTACACCAAGGCAAGTGGCTCACCAGGGACCAAGTTAGCAAAAGTTTCCCCATCTCATGGAGGCACTCAACGCAATGGGGACAATTGCTTCCTAAGGGGGGAGTATTGATCCAAGTGCATGTTGGTGGCCAAATACCTATTCCCTTTGTACCCCCACCACTATCTCTTTAATATTTTATGTTTCCTTAATTGTAGCACAATTTACTATTTTTAGCAGCTTTTCGAGTGTCGAACTTTTGGAGCTGTTTTGAGGCCCTAAACAATGTTTTTTTGGGAAAAATCGGTAAACATGGGTCTCTAATTAATGTTTTCCACTTCAAAGGTTTATTCCTCTAATAGATATTTCTAACGAGGTATTGTGTGCGTCAAACGGAGATCGTATGTGAAAGTTATGACCCCAGGAAGTTGATGTACCAATTTACCCAAACAGGCCCATAGTTTTAGCGCTTCATGTCCTAGGGTTAGGTTTTTGGATGTTTAGGGTTTTCCATTGTTTCTCAATAATAAATAGGCCTTCGAGCCTCATTTTAACATAGTTCGGAGGCATGTAGCCGCCACATCCCTTCTCAAAGATAAGCCACCATCGCCCGAGCTAGTTTATTTCCATTATGTTTATAAGATTATTTTAGTATTTGATATTAATGAAATGAAGTGTTATTTCTATTGCATCTTTGTATTTATGGTTATATCTATAATGTTTTGCGTTCATGTTTAAGTTCAGATTAGAATATATTAAAAAGTTGAAGACCTTATATATTTTCCATGACATTCATAACCATTATACCATATCTCCTCATCATTACATTACTAGTCACATCAAGTCCGATTGGAATTAAAACATGAAATCAGATCTGGGAAATTATGAAATACAACCCAGACACAACACTACCTCTCCCATGAGTGCCTTACTTCACCATAATTTAACCATGTGTTATATCCATTATGTCCATTCCTAATTCACATTTCATTCAATCCATATTTAAAAAACTACCATTATCCCATTTGAAAGAAACAGTCAAGGATGAGACTTCTCCTCACCATGGGAATGCTTGTTCATTATGAACCAAATGGAGTAAAATTTCTCCAAGCATATCCAAGGGTTAAAGACCAATTTTAACAGGTAGAATAGCTCCAGTTTTTTGAAAAAATTAATGGGTATGAAGCATAAGTTACCAAAGCCTTCGCCCAAGCATTTGATGAAGTGGAAGCAGAGATAGGAGACATAAAGCTCATCCTCACATAATCTATTATGGCATAAGCAACATGACTACCAAGGAACGAGAAACCTGGTTTAAAAATAGAAGAATTAAAGAGAATGACCGGGTCCATTTCCTCATAGAACCAGGTATGGATTTATCCATTTTCAAAAGGAAAATGGAGAAATATGTTGCTCATTATTCAAAAAATTGTAACATGTTAAGGAATATTTGGCACAATATTTTTCTACCATGCCATAGTTATGATGCATTTTATTGATGGAAATGAGATTAATTTTCCTTACTTTATGCTTCAAAGTTTAAAGAAAATAACATTTAGCATATAGAGAGAGTCCAAGTCCATTGAGAACTCTCTTTACATCATGGACTCATCAATATTCTTGTAGAAACACATTTAGAAGATAAAGGATATAGTTGGCAAGATTCCTTAGTAAGAAACCATTTTGTAGAAGCTCCAAAGGAAGAAACAAATGGTAGGGTTGAAAGAAGTCAAAGAAAGTCAAACCCTAACCTTGGAAAAGAGAAAGTTGAAGGAGAAATTCAAGAGAAAAAAGTAACTGAAACACCAAGAGATCCATTTGAGGATGATACCCTGCTATCCCTGTGTCTTGAGAAAATTAAACAAAAAAATGGCAAATAGGACCTTAGAAGAAAGAAATCTAGCCCAAGCCAAAAATTACCCGAGGAAAAGAAGAAAATAGAGGATAATAAAACAAAAAGGAAGTTCTTTAGGAACTCGGAAGTAAAATTAAGGAGAAGCAAAAGGATATCAAAATTTTCAAATTCTTAGTCACCAAAGATGATCGATCTTGAAGAAGAAGGGTACAATACGCCACCTCACATAGTCAGGCTAACAAGGCAAACTCCATAAATTGATCTGGTCCAACAAGAGATTTATGATTATGTGGAATCTCTAGAGAAAAGAGCACAACAAAAGGTAAAGCTTTCTCAGTATGAAATGGGTGACACTTCAACAACAAAAAAAAACGTAGAACAAGAAAACAAAATTGAAGAAAATATAAAGAAATATATATATGAGCTGGAGTTTCTTAACAAGTATCTGATTTAGGAAAGGGAATCAACAAATTTCAAAATGAGATACTCAGAACCCAAAATGATAACATACTTCTACACCCTTGTCATTGGTATAATAAGAATAAGAAAATTAAGGTTGAAAACAAGTTTTTCAAGAACAGAATCAGAGGACTACAGATCAGAATTTTGATGAAGAAACCAAGGATCATTTTTAGCATTAAAAATAAGAAAGTAAGCACTACTTTGCACGTGCTTTCACAAGTTTCAGAGATCATTCACTAAAAGGGGAAATAAGTGACAATTTTGAATTTTTGGTGCATGAGGACATGCAAAACATTTGGTGTGGGGGAATGTTGATGTCTGCAATTGTTTCTTTTTACTATCCTTTTTCCCTCATATTTCACCTTCTTATCACCATTTTCTAGAAAACTCCGCATGTTTAAGGTCAAGGTCAAGTCTCAAAAAGGTATTCATCATCCATAATTAGAATCTCTACTTCTTAATACACTATAATGAAAATATTCTTACAATCATGGAATTACAAACATTTTGCAACTAATATTAGTTTCCACAAGAATGTTCATTGTTAGGTTGCAACACTACAAATAAGGGATGAAGACTACTTGGAGATGAAAAATTTTCATCATATGGATAACCACCTATTAGCACAACTTGGTAAGCTACGAGGATTGAGAGATCTAGAAGTCAAACTCAGAGTCAAACTCTGAAAATGACATGTAGCGATCAAGTGAAGGAATAGAACAATATCAAGTGGGCAAGATTCAATACTTGTTTAGCTGTTAGATTTTGGATCGAAATGAATCTCCTATGACTTTCTCTTTTAGTAGCAAGTCATAAAGAGATTGAGTTTTAAATCAAATCTATCTCATAGATGTCAAAACAACACATGTCATGTAGGAATAAATATCTCAAAATCATTTTATGAAAATTGTATAAAGGTTGTAAGACGAGACCTGTGACCAAAGTTTGGAATATTGAAGTTTATAGTCATTTTACTATGAAGACCGATATACTCTATTTTTGTTTAATACAAATTACTTTTCTCAATGTATGCATGAATATTTTGTGATTACTAGCTAACCTGCACTCACAGGAGGTCCCCCTGTCGAGATGTGAGGTTTTGTTTTTAGTTTCATTTTACATTGTGTATCCTTAATATTCTAGTTTCTTTCAAAATTTGTTTCCATTATAGTTGCATTTTTTACAATTCTCACTTTGATTACAGAGTACTCACAAATAGAAAAACGTTAAAAATATTTCAGTTATTGAATGCATCTTCTTTCTAGAACTTAATCATTTCATAACTTAAATCGATTTCTTAATTGTTGATGAAACACTATTTAGAGAAAAAATACACACACAAGTAATCATTCTCATGTTGTACAAATTTTCATTTCATTTTCTGCAAGTAGATCCTTTTATGGCAATTTCTCTTTCATGCAATTAATCTAGAATTTCTTTGATGCAATTTAGTATAAGAGTTTCATTTTTCAAGATAGTGTAGAATGTTTTGAATTTTGAAAAATAGAGTTAGATTGTTTCTTTCTGGAAATTTGGCTTTTAAGCATGTTCCTTTCGGACAATTAGAAGAAAGTTTTGAATTCAACAACTTAAGATAGATTTTCAATTTCTGCAAAGAAGTGGATTTCAATTTGGATAATTAGGATTTAATATAAATTTAGATTGAAGGAACATGTTTGTAATTACTCTCCAAGTTGTGTCCATGCTTAGAAATAGTTTCATTTCTAGAATCAATTAATTCACAGGAAGAATCCTAGCATATATAGTGCACATACATTTAACAAGTACACGAATCCTGGTTGACAATTAATGAAGATAATTAAGAACAATTAATTTACCAAACAGGTATCGTGGTCATCATTGTTATTATCCCTATAGGAGGAGTGACAGGGGATATTTTCCAGATGAGTTCAAGAGATCCAAGCCGCCTACATTTTATGGAGAATTGAAGAAGTCAGAAGATGCAGAGGAATGGTTGCTTGGGATGAAGAAATTATTTGAGCTACATGATTACACGGAGAACATGAAGGCCAAAATAGTTATTTTTAGCCTCAAAGAGAAAGCATACATATGGTGGGAAGATGCGAAGCATTTTAGAAACTTGGGACAAAGCAGTAGAGTTGGCATGAATTCAAGAGACTTTTCTAAAAGAATTATTTGTCAAAAAGATACTATGAAAGTAAATCCAAGGAGTTCTATGAGCTAAAGATTGGATCAATGGTAGATGAGGAGTACATGACTAAGCTCCTAGAGTTACTGAGGTATGCATTGTATCTTAAGGATGAAAAATCCAAAGTTCAAATATTTGTTAGTGGATTACCATTAGCATTCAAGGATCGAATTGACTATGATGAGCCTCGATCACTGGAAGAAGTAATTGGGAAGTTGAAACTTTGGTATGAGAAATCGAAGTGAAGTGTAAGACAGAGACTCAATAGGGTTGGAAAGGGAAAGACAAGACTAAAAGTAAATGTCCATTCAAGCAAACAAGACCTTAGGGTGTAGGTGAGAAAGAGAATGTTGTTCCTTACAAGAAGTTTAATGCAATTGAGAAGGGACATGGATCAGAGAGTAGAAAAATAGTTGTGGTGGTAGGGGACAGTTTCAATGTTGGATATGTGGCAAGGAGCATCTCAAGAAGGAATGTCTATCATATCAGGTTACTAGGCCTCATATTTGGAGTGCATAGGAGGCACAGACAGTTGGGGATTTGGGGCAGAGCATTCCTCAAATCTATGCAACATTGGATAATAGGTAGGCGAATCACCAAGAATCTATTATCAAGATGGACGATAAGCTTTGTGGTAAAGTTGTTTCTATTTTGATTGACCTTGGATCTAACTATTGTTATGTTAACCCTAAACTGGTGGATAAGTGTTGTTTGAGAAAATAAGTGCATGTAGAGTCTTGGTTAGGGTAATTGGTTATAGGTACTAAGAAGAGATTTCATCATTGAGTAAGAGCTTGTGCATTTGAGTTGAAATGCATGCCTACATCAACACATCTGAATGTACTTCCATTGTGATCATACATTATGCTTTTGGGTATGGATTGGTTGTATCTTCATAGGACTAAGGTGGATTGTTATGAAAAGGACATTGAGTGCTTGGATGATAATGGAGAATAGAGAAACTTACAGGGTAAGAAGAATGAAATATCAATTATATGGGTTACAACTATGTATGAAAAATGTAGTTGTAGGAAAGGATGTATGTTATTCGTAGTTCATATCACCATTGATAAAGGTAAGGATATGGAGGACGTAGAAGTCTTGAAGAGGTAGTCGGTCTTGCAGTAGTTTTAGGACGTGTTTCGAGTAGATATTTCATAGTTTCCACTTCATAGGGAAGTGGACTTTTTTATTGAGTTGGTACCAGGGGAAACACCAAAATAAAAGGCATCATAAAGGATGAGCAGTCCAAATATAGTGGAATTAAAGTTGCATTTGAAGGAAATTCTTGACAAGGTATACATAAGGAAAAGTGTGTTGCCTTTGGGTGCACCAGTGTTGTTTGTGAAGAAGAAGGATGGTACTCTAAAGTTATGTATTGATTATAGGCACTTGAGTAAGGTAACCGTTAAGAATAGGTATTCGTTGTTAAGGATTGATGACTTGTTTTAACAATTGAAGGGAGAAGCATTGTTCTCAAAGATTTATTTGAGATCAACATATCATCAAGTATGCATGAAATAAGAGGACATCTAAGACTTCTTTCCAGACCAGGTATGGGAATTATGAGTTGTGGTTCCTTTCGGTTTGACTAATGCTCCAGCTACTTTCATGTGTTTGATAAATAATGTGTTGCATCTTTATCTGGACAAGTTTATTATTAGATTCGTTGATGATATATTGATATATTCTAAGAATGAGGAAGAGCATGTTGAACACTTAGCAACAGTATTGAGATTTCTAAGAGAGTATTAGTTGTATGCCAATCTTAGAAAATCCAATTTCTTTCAGATAAAAGTTCATTACTTGGGGCATGTTGTTAAGGATCTAGAAAATATAAGAGATATCAAGGAGATGAGGTTAGCTCGTTCATGGGGTTAGCAAGTTATTATAGGAGGTTCATCAAGAACTTTTCACAAATTTCCTATCCTATTACATCATTGCAGAGGAAAAGAAAGAAATTTGAATGGAAAGAGGAATGTGCAACAAGTTTTGAGCAGTTGAAGAAGTTTCTTAAAAATTCTCTGGTTCTAAAGATTGCATATCCAAATAAAGAGTTAGTGGTATGTACAGATGCTTGCAAGAGAGGAATTGGTGGAGTCCTGGTGCAGGAGGGGAATGTGGTATGCTGCAAGTTAAGGAAATTGAATGATCATGAGCATAACTATGTGACACATGATTTTGAGTTGGTAGGGATCATTCATGCATTGAAGATGTGGAGGCACTACCTTCTTGGCAAGAGGTTCATTATGATGAGTGATCACATTGGATTAAGATAATTATTTGACCAACTTAATCTGAATGTGAGGAAAGATAGGTGGTTGGAGTTTGATTTTGAGATTAGGTACATTAAGGGAAAAGAGAATAGGGTTGCAGATGCTCTTAACAGAAGAGTACAGGTAAATCACATCACAACTATGCGTTCATATGGGATACATTTACATGTAAGCTATTACACGCAAGATACTAGGATGACAAGTATAGGGAGCTTATTAACAAAGTACAAAAAAAGGGTACAGGTGAACATGATGTGGATTATAATCTCATGGAAGATGGTTTGGTTAGATTTAGGGACAAGATCTATGTGGCGGACAATAGTGAGCTCAAGAAGCTTATCTTGTGGGAATTTCATGTTAATTCATCTTCGGGTCACCCAAGATATCAGAAGACATTGACAATAGTGAAGTTCTACTTTTGGACGAATTTATTGAAAGTGGTAGTTGAGGTTATCACAGGTTGTTTGGGTTGTCATGAGGTAAAGATAGAGTGTAAGCATCCAAGTGGTTTACTATAGTTGATTCTGATTCCAAAAAGGAAATATGAGGTCATTTCTATGGATTTCATTACAGGTTTTTCGAGGACATATAAACAACATGTTTCTATCATGGTTTTAGTTGACAACTTGACTAAGGTAGGTGACTTCATAGCAATTAAGTCTACTTATTCAGCTAGTTATGTAGTGCAGGTATTCATCAGAGATATAATGAGGTTTCATGGTGTTACGAAGAATATTATGTTAGGCACATATGCCAAGTTCACTTCCAGGTTTTGGAAAGAGTTATTTGCAGGTTTGGGTACAGAGTTTTCCTCTAACACAACTTATCATCCGCAAACAGATGGACATAGAGAGAGGGTCAACATGATTCTGGTGGCTTAAGTGGGCAGGACCCAATTTCAAAGTGTACTACACACCAACAAAACCCTTAACCACTGTCCCTCTTAGCAATGGCTTGCAAGAAGATCACAGTCTCACCAGAAGTGATTATGGGAGGTTGCAAAACTAGATTTCTACAACCTAAGGGATATCGCATTGTGGCACCATTGTATTATTTTTATCCTTTAACTCTTATAAACAACTTCACACTTATACCTTACTTCACGAAGTTACATTCATCAATTAAGCATAACATAAACATTCATAAATTGTACAATATTGAAATAAAGTGCGGATAATATGAAAATGAACATTGAGACACAAATTTTACTATGGTTCATCCTAATGTGGGACTAAGTCCACAAGAATTATTTCTTATAATTTGGAATTTGATATAACAAATAGTTCTTCCCTATGCACACAGCTATAGGGTGTCCGCGTGCGAAGCTATAGATGGTTCGTGCACTCAACTGCAGACCCAAGCCTTCGCGCACACAACTACAGATTCTTGCCCTCCCTCCAAAATATAGACCACAAAAGTATCACATAAACATAGATCTCCCTCAATTCGATGCCTTATTCTTTATTACTCATCCCTGTATATACTATTACATGAGGGATTTACATCATTATATTACCACTGTCCCGATACCATGGTTTTCAAAATACAATGGGTTATGGCCCATGTTGGGACTCAAAAATGTCATATTTTCATCCACCTTTTTCTTCACTATTCCCTACACTTCATCATCCCATTAACCTTTTATCATATCATTTTCATACATACTTTTGGGTTTCACCTTCTTATTTTCCATTTTATCATTTCTGTATTATAAGTGAATTTATGACTAATTATTAGAAAATGTACATATTTTTATATAAATCTCAAGAATATGTGAGTTTTGTGATGTGTAGGAAATATGTGAAGAATTAATTCCAAGAGACTTATCCATATCTCCTCCACCATATTAAGGAGATAATTATGCATCCAATTCTTAAGGAGAAAATCATGGAGGATTTGGTTGGCATATCTCATCCAATTCCTATGGAGAAAAGCAGGGAGGATTTGGTTGGCACATCTCATCCAATTCCTAAGGAGAAAAGCATGGAGGATTTGGTTGGCATATCTTATCCAAGATATATGAGAGATTTGTGGAGGATTCAAAGGGATCATATTTTGTAATAATGGGAAAGTTGTTGAAAATGCTTGAGAGATTTGTGGGATCATATTTTGTAATATTGGGAAAGTTGTTGAAAATGCTTGAGAGATTTGTGGGAACATATCTTGTAATAATGGGAAATTAGTTGAGAGTGCTTGAGAGAATATCAGATATGTAATTATGAGAAGGTTATCTTCCTCATGTATATAAGAGAGTGCTCTCTCTTCATTTGAATAATGAAGAATGGATAATGAATGATGGAAAGAATGGAGATTAGCTTTAAGAGATAGTTTTGTAATCATGATTTGTAATTTGACTCTTGTAATATAATTTAAGATATCTTTATTGTTGTGAGCTCACATATGTTGTTTGTCATTCACTTCTTCACATGTTGCATTCCTTTTCCTTTATGAAATTTCATGCTTTCCTAGTTAGTGTTTTAATGCCTTCTTATATTAATTTAATTCCATTAATTTAGATTAAATTAGTTTCATTTCAATCCTGCATATATAGTGCATGTGTCTCGTAAGTCTACGGACCTCAGATTGACAAATTAAATAATTGGGCAAGTACTACAACAGAATTAAACGAACACATTTTCACACAACATTTTGGCGCCGTTGTCGGGGAGGCACGATGGATTGAAGTTTAGTTTGATTTTTTTTCATGCAAGTGTGTTTAGACATGTTCCTAACTCCGAGGTGTTAAGGCGGTAAGACATGGGGAACAACCCACCCATCGCATTCGAGATACCGTAATGGGTTCGACCTCTTATGGATTAGGGCATGTAGGGTGTGTTTACATTTATGCAAGTATGAATTTTTGCAGGTGTGTTTGATTTTCGCAACTGTGAAGAATTTTTGATGAATTCATGGTTCATGGTTATAATTGAAGCATTCGATTACTCAATTAATGAGTAGTCCTCGTAAGAGGGTTTAATTGAGTATTGAATTCAAGATTATTTCTTTGATCCTTTTGTTTTTAATTCAATTTTTAGTGTGCTGATTTTTTTGATTTTTTTCAACATGATCTAACAATGAGTTTCAGCTTGGAACTACTCACTCAGATCCTAGCAGAAGTCAGGATCTCTTCTTCCTTGGAATAGGAGATCTTGACAAGAATTAAAGGTTCAACTACTCCCCAAGAAACAACCGGAGATTCAACATCTGAAGAATCCTGCATATCCGATGGCAAACAATCATTCAAACAGGAGATTGAGGAAGAGGAACAACAGATCGGAGAAGAAGAACAAGAGTTACAGCATGATCTGAGTGAGAGAAACTGTGCTTATCAAAGCTTTATCGAACAATGGTTCCAGGTAAATACTAGATTAGATTAATCTTTTTATTTTTTAGTTAATTTGCAGTTACAGTAACTAGACTCATCCACTCTCGAATATTTTCATTTTTCATTTGAAAATTTGTTACTGAATCCATTGTTCTTACTGTTACGTGAGTGGCTTCATTGGAAGTTTAACTACACATAACTAATTTGTAAATTCTAATTAGTATATAGTAGCTACGCTTTCATTTTCAGTGTTTGCTTTCATTTTCAGTTTTTCTTTTACCTAGAATAAGTATGCTCTCCTCCTGCGTCTTTGTAAGATCTTGAGGATCAGAAAATAGGGATGATTTAGACTAATTTCAAGAATAAATTCATGTTTTGCAATATGCTTCATCACCAACATCTTTCAATATGCAAATTATTATGTCCATTTGTTAAAAAAAAATAAGAGAAAGTTTAGTTTCTTTCTCAACTTTAGTTTTTCATTAATTCAAAAAAAAAAACTAACCATTTTTGTTTTTAAAGATAAGATTACCATTTTTGTTTTTTAAAGATAGGATTAATTCCATTTTTTTTAGACTTACCCAAAAAAAAAAACAACCAACACACTCATAAAAACAGAAATATAAAACATAAACCCCCAAAAAAAAAAATTCATCTATTAAACACATCGCCGAAAAAATAAATAAATAAATAAATAAATAAAATAAATAAATAAAAATAATTGAATTTGGCTGATTAGGCACAAAATTTCTCTGAGCCGAGATCCTATCGTTGTCCACTGCGTTGCCTTCAAGCCAAAACAAGTAGTCGAACATATTATTCATCCGAGGTCCACCCTGCGGGACAGTCTCAGATCTACTAACCGGTCCCCCATTCAAGGCATCCACGAACCAATTCTCTCGCTTCGTTACCTCCATTAGAGACCAAATTGGTTCAGGCTGCTCAGGTTAGCAAAGAGTTACCACTCAAGGGCGGAACAGGATATGTGGAGGGCTATCCTAGTGGCTTGAGACCTACCGGTATACCTGGACGAAAACGTCTATCTCAAGCCATATTCGCCAAATCAATTCACCAGGCAATTTGGCCTCACACAATGTCTCCCTGTTCCATTTTACCAGACACTTAATCAACCCTGAAAAAAAGACCCCAAGAGTGTAAAGCAGTTTAGAAGGGTTCAGAATCTGGTTTTGGTCATACATCCAATGCTACATTCCTTCCTTTGAAGGATTCTCCAATAAACTCGCTATTCACTCCAAGGTGTAGCTAAATGATTCTCTCTCCACTGCCTGACTCTGATAGAAATTCAGCACCTGTCCCGTCTTTCGACGACAAAGCCAAGTCCAAAAGAGTGTAGACAGTGCTAACAATTCCTTCTCCGACAGTCTTCAATACATTGCAGCTACAGGGAGTGGCTTCATCAATCAAGCCTTGTTTATTGACATACTCCTTCAGTCGGTTCACAATCGTCTCCATTGGATTCTCTACAACTCCATGAAATTTTGTGAATCCTGTCACATGGATTTTAATTACGGGTGGCCCCTCTGACCCCATTTTCTCACTTCTAGATGTCTGAAGCAAAATTCACAGGCCCCCAAACCTGATTTCCGCTACCCTGATGAAATGGGCTGGCAGCCTCAGAGGACTCCCACGCCATAGAGACAACCCTGCCAACCAAAGAAATTGTGAAAGCTTTGGTGAATAAAGGATATGATGTTGTTTTGTCTAATGATGCTGGTCGGTTTGTTTGCAATTATGTATACTATCACTCACTTCACTATGCTACCAAGCATGGCATCAAATCTCTGTTTGTACATGTCCCTCTGTTTTCAAAGGTGGATGAGGAAATTCGGATGCAGTTTATTAAATCTATTTTGGCGATATTGGCATCTATTTGAAACATTTTTTTTGTATTTGATTCCTGGGGCAAACAACGCAGCTTGTGTACAGATTCTTCTATTTCATAATAATCCATTTTGCAATTCTTTCAAGTGCCCTGGATATCTGTCCTAGGATGCAAGTGTCCCACCCAAGATCCGTAGGTATCTGGCAAACTTTGTTCATCCATACCAACGATTTGTGTCCTTACGATCAACTACAGGACTTGGTGAGCAAGTTTCCTTATTATCAACCATGAGACTTGATGGGCAGGTTTGCTTATTATCAAGAACGATCATCTCATCGACCATGATCAACTATCACGTGACCTGTTATTGCTTTCTAATATCAAAAAGTTTAGAAATGAAATGAGATTCTTTACTTGGGCCATACACATTCAATCCAAACGATAATAAACATTTGAATTTATGGCAATAAGTAATATCGGAGATCATTTTCCGCACATGATGCGACCGAAATGGAAATGTCATATTTCCATTATTGGAGTCTTCGGAACTTTGTACAGTTCAAGTGGAAACCATGTCTTGGTCTCTTGATCCCAGGGGACAACACTTTTGCCATTAGCAGAAAAAGGATTACCCCAATCTAAAGTAGCTCTACAGTCCTGGGTGCCTTTAATGAATTTAGTATGGTATTTGTCGATGAGAAGACATAAGCGTTCCCTTTGTTCGTGGATGGAATTACTCATATTTTTGTTTTGCCTCGTTAAATTTCACATGGATTGTCCATAATCTATTGAACATCACATAAAAAAATTAAAAATTAAAAAAAAATGATAATAAT
>APFE031170411.1:71368-112139 GCA_000404065.3 Pinus taeda
ATAATAATAAAATAATAATAAAAAAATTTCCCTCATTCATTTACATCAAACTTCATAACACCAACTACTTCCCCAAAAAGATACAAAAGCCTTTTCAAATGTTTTACATCAATTTTCCTACAAACCAATCAACACATTTTGAAAAAGTATTGCACAATCACTACGTACATTGCATGGGGACATGCAATATTTCTAGCTGGGGGGAAATCAAAGTATGTTGGATTTTTTTTGTGCATTTATGGGCAAAAAGTTAGGATGCATATACTAACAAGATAAATGAGATTGGTGTTGTGTAGGTCAATGAGAAGCTTATGCAGAAAGCTCAACATTACAATATGACACCCTTTTCATCCACAATTCATGTAACTTCGAAAAATAATTTACAAATGGACATTTCATAAATTCTTGAAAATGTGCTAATTTGTTTTTGAAGTCACTTTATACAGGAATGATCGATGGAGACGGCACACAAAGGTGACAATTTTTATGCAGGAATGGTGCTAAGTTTTTTAGAGTCTGCAAAGTGATTTTCCGAAATCACAATGAAACATGCATCATTGGGCGCTTGAAGGAACTAATTCTTCACTGCACATAACATGACATTTTCCACTACACAAAATTCCTTTTGTGTCATGATTACTTCCTCTTTTCCTTCCAAATTCCTAGATCATCCTTGTGTTGCAGCCCATCTTCCATTTCCTTATCTTTCACGACTTCATACACGCCTATTTTTTCTGAATCGCATACATCCTTTTATCCTTTTCAGTTTATTGTTGCCTTCTAATTTGCCTTCTGAATAAAACTCATTCCCTTTCCATGATTACATTGCCTTGATTTCCTATCTATGCTAATCCACACTGCTTGTCAGTGAGTTCTTTCCATTCATATTCCTACCAAATCTTTTTGTACAAACTCGTTGATTGATGTGGGATTCCTTAAGGCCCACCTTTCAACAAGTCTTGCCCCATCGACATCAGCACCTTACCTGGGAAATATACTAGAGTTCCTTTTGAGTACCTAGAGGCTTGCATGCCTTAATGGCAAGTTCTCTCGCTGGCAATCATGGGAATATATCAATGACCCTTGATCTTCAAATCTTGCAAGTGGCTCGACCTCGACACATCCATTCGCACTTCACAAGATGTACTCCGGTACCTTGACACTCATTGACATCAATGGTGAGTTGCCTCGCATTGGTTAACGACATACATTAATGGCCGGTAATCCAATGATTTCTATTCATGCTCAACATCGACACATTCATTCGCATGTTTAGAATTGTACCATCGGGTTTGTAGCGGGTGAAGACTATATACTTTTTCACGACTCCCTCAACAGTTATAGCAGCATGCATTTTGATCTATGATAGTACCACAGTTCCACTTTCAGCATTTATCTTTTCCATGATTCAGCATCAGCAGTTTGGATTCCTTCATTTCCCAGGATCCAGTTACAGCAACATCAGTCACATTTTCCTAATCCAGCAGCAGCAGCAGCTACATTCCTATTGCATAGTTCATCATTCTTGGGTAAGTAGAGGTATGTTGTTTTCTAATCTTTAATCATGCAATTCCTTATATGACTAAATTGAATATTGTGGAAAATTCCCTCACCATGCTACATTTCCTTTCATGAGCCATGCAACCAATTCAGTTGGGGGGGGGGAACTATATTCACTACATCTTCACTACCATGATTCCATTTCTTCACCACTATCACTCCATTTACCATTCACCAACATTTATTTTCCAATGATACTTTGTTGCACTTTGCTTCATACGCAATATTGGCATGCTTCATTAATATTAAAAAAGGGCTTTCTTATGCACATTATGATTTCCATTAACCTTTTATCATATCATTTTCATATATACATTTGGGTTTCACCTTCTTATTTTCCATTTATTGATTTTTGTATTATAAATGAATTTATGATTAATTATTAGAAAATGTACATATTTTTATATATATCTGAAGAATATGTGAGTTTTGTGATGTGTAGGAAATATGTGAAGAATTAATTCCAAGAGACTTATCCATATCTCCTCCACCATATTAAGGAGATAATTATGCATCCAATTCTTAAGGAGAAAAGCATGGAGGATTTGGTTGGCATGTCTCATCCAATTCCTAAGGAGAAAAGTAGGGAGGATTTGGTTGGCACATCTCATCCAATTCCTAAGGAGAAAAGCATGGAGGATTTGGTTGGCATATCTTATCCAAGATATGTGAGAGATTTCTGGAGTGTTCAAAGGGATCATATTTTGTAATATTGGGAAAGTTGTTGAAAATGCTTGAGAGATTTGTGGGATCATATTTTGTAATAATGGGAAAGTTGTTGAAAATGCTTGAGAGATTTGTGGGATCATATCTTGTAATAATGGGAAATTAGTTGAGAGTGCTTGAGAGAATATCGGATATGTAATTATGAGAAGGTTATCTTCCTCCTGTATATAAGAGATTGCTCTCTCTTCATTTGAATAATGAAGAATGGATAATGAATGATGGAAATAATGGAGATTAGCTTTAAGAGATAGTTTTGTAATCATGATTTGTAATTTGACTCTTGTAATATAATTTAAGATATCTTTATTGTTGTGATCTCACATATGTTGTTTATCATTCACTTCTTCACATGTTGCATTCCTTTTCCTTTATGCAATTTCCTGCTTTCCTAGTTAGTGTTTTAATGCCTTCTTAGATTAATTTAATTCCAGTAATTTAGATTAAATTAGTTTCACTTCAGTCCTGCATATATAGTGCATGTGTCTCATAAGTATACGAACCTCGGATTGATAAATTAAATAGTTGGGCAAGTACTACATCAGAATTAAACAAACACAATTTCACCTAACAGCCCAAAACCCATAACTTTACAATATCTTAATGCTTTTACAAAAAGGAAGGGGCTTCAATGAGAAACCCCGATGTTGCGTAGCGACTTTCTTGCACGATCTTCATCCTGCACTACTGCATGGTTCACTTCGTACTCTGCGACATCCTTTATACTGCATGCTTGTACAAAACTAAGGTTTTTTCCAAAAATCTACCCAAGTTGGGTTGTGTGCAATAGGTCTCCAATGCTCACATGTGACTCATCTTGAGTCACTTAGGTGTTGTATCCAAAATCTTTGCTGTGATGCTCATGTAGGCAACATTACTCTGCTAAAGTATTTATGTTACGTGCTTCTCCTCTCGGTGCACTTCTTCGAGTAATGACTCTGTTGTTGGTTCAACAATATTCTATAACACTTATTTCTCCCTCTATCTTAGCACCTTGAGTTTATTGTCTACTTCCTGCAATAGTTGGCGGGCCTCATCTTGCCATGGCTACGTATTCTCTGTCAAAATCTGCTATTTTCTCCGAAGGTCTTCAATCTTCTTTCGAAGAGTCTATACTTTAGTAATTCTGGTGAGCTGCTGGGAGACTGGTAAGTTCTTCGTAGTTTCCCAGAGTTCTTCCAACTACTTCTTCTTCATTTGAAGCTCCTTTTTAGTCCTCTTAATGTTTGGATCCTCCTACAGTGAGGTCCAAATCTGCATAGTTTCATCTAGTAACTTGCCACAGTCTGCCACTGTGTTGAAGATGTGTTTGAGGGCAAATTTTAGATCTGTTTCCCTTTTCTCATGTACTTCTGGTGGCATGATTGGTTGCAGCCTCATTTTCATCTCATTAATCTTTAATTCATACACAAACTTCATTTTTGTAAACTTATTCTTTGAATCCCTTATTGCGAGGCCGAGCTTCACGACCTTCTCTGCTGGTGACTCTTCTTTGCAGACCTTTACGTCATGAACTGTATTACAAGTTTTTGTGATGAATTCCTCTAGATGTTTTTTTTGTTGGCATGCTCCATCCCTTTCCTTAATTATATGATCGAGCTCCTTCTTCAGCGAAGTTCTTTCCTTCTCCACCTGAATATTTGATAATGAAGTGCAATGTTCTCGAACCTGCAGTTCAGTTGTTATACCTTGGTGGAACTCATACAATGTATGGGTTGGCAGTACGACGATGTTTATATTGAAATAGTCCCACCCATTTTCTCACTCTTTATCTTCGATTGACTCAAACTTTAATGCTCCAACTAGTATTTTCATAATCCTTAACCCAAACATTCTGTCTATTCATTGCTCTGGCTATAGTGGTTGGCCCGTTTGTTCTCATTGTCTGGCTATTTGAGGCAATACCTTTAACTCTGAAATACCTTGTTGAACATCTGCCAAGAGTGCTATATAGGGATTACTAATCTTGTCCCATGTTTCTGCTATTACTTCATGGACTTTATCTCCAATTTCGTCGATGTCCCCATCAGTAAGGACAAGTGGTATTGTGCCCTTAGATTTGTCCTCCTTCTTCTTTTACCATGCGCCTACCATAGGCGCTCTAGGTATCCTCTTCTTGATGATGAATAATGATTCCTCTATTTCTTCTTCATTGTTGAGAGGGTCCTTAGTACCCTGTTCCTGCTTTAGCTCTGTCTCTTCTACATCTTTTCCTTTATCATTTCCATTTGGATCCGCATATGGCATGGTATCCTTCTTTGCTCCAACGTCTTCTATGGTTGGGGTCATCCACTATGTTGAATAGTGTTGTATTATCCTAAGAAGGTCATATTCTATGACTAAATATGGCATAGGATGCCACTTTCGAGCCTTCACATATACCCTGTGAAAGTCTACCTTAAACTATGCTAAATTGCAACATTGATCATACGAAATTGGTGACAACTTAGGAGTTCACCACCATGTGTAATTCAATGTTCAACAGTACAAAGAAGATCCTATTCTCTTGTACTTGCATCGGCTCCTTGGTATGCCAGAGTGAGGCATAGCACGCGACTTCACATACACCTGCTTCAATAGGAGGAAATTGTGAATCCTCTAACTCCTTCCATGTTAATAAGACAATGATTAAGATCAACCATGCATAGTGAAATGTATTACCATCTTCCTATGCTTCCTGGTAGTCCTCTAAAAATTCCCTACATAAATATCCAACCTAGTTGAACTGAACCCCATTGTTGCACTGTACGGATAAGGAAACCACGGTCGTGGGGACTTCGTTTGCTTTACACTTCCTCATTATTGTTTTGGCTAAGATGTGTGCAAAGAAGCACACCCCTTGGTCGCTAATGGAGTGAATATCATAACCTCATGAATTTTTTATTATCCCATACTTGTCCTTCATGGTTTGTGCCACTGCCTTGTCTTGGGTTTTGCCAACGAACTCTTTGGGAGGGTCCTTTCCTTGGTTGGGAAATCAAGTAATTCTTCTTATCAACATTTCATCAATCGTCATCCTCTTCCCCAGTCAAAGGCTTCCTTCATGTACTAATACCAGTAACTATTGAATACAAGTTGTGTTAGACATGCTTCTACCAAAGTGTGGCACATTTAACATGTTCAACAACCCTGATCTCTACAATCCCTAAGCCCATTGGTGTGGCTACAACCTTGTAAATCTGCTCTTTGGATAGTATACTTGACGTGGGTACTTACTCAACTCAAACTGTGGATATTTACTTTGGTCATTGAAGTCCCAATTCTCCACCTTCAATTGCAGAAATTTTCCCAGTAATTCTCCTTCAAATGGCACTTTTTTGGGTAGTAGTGTTGTGAAAGTGTAAAATTTCATGTCTTTAGGATCTTTAACCAGCTTGGCACCTAGTTTCCTTGGTGGAAAATATAAAGGCAACATAGAGGGAATTTATGTGCCCTCTATCTCTATCTGGTGCATTTCGTCTTCCTCCTCATTGTCATGGATTTTTTTTGGTTCTTTTTGATACACCGGTTTATTCACCTTTTGTGCATGTTTCTTATCTTGCTTGGTCTTTATCTACTTCTCTTTCGTTACCGTCTTTCTCAAAAATGTCCTTAGCTCTATTCGAGAGGCTCCAACTACTCTCTTTTCTTGTCTTCTTTGTGGTTGTTCTTTTGTGGCTACTTGTTTTTGTGGCAACCTCATGGGCGTTGAGGGCATAGGTACACTTGATGCTATAGATTTACTAGTCTAGGCTTCCATGATGCCTGCTATTCCTTTCTCTACAAACTCTCTAGCAATATCTTCGAAACTTCTCTCAGAAATACAACAACACACTTGTCTCACACTTGGTCGCAAATTCTCAAGTTGAATTCCCCAGAGAGAAAAGTGTAAAATGTGGAGCGGGACATGGATTTTATAAAAAATTTGAATTTCAAACCCCATGATTAGCTTAGATCTTTCTCATTTAATGCTGATATGATGCTAGATCTGGCTAGTTATGCTTCATAAATGTGTTTCTCCCACACCTTTTAAAGACATCTTTTTTCCTTCCAACATTCATATTTCCAGTGAACTTCGAAAAACCTTCCCTTGTGACACAAAAATCCTTCCTTCATTGTGGTTCTTTCAAACTTTGACATACTCCTAAATATCGCGCAGTAATATTTGGTGAAGTTCCCTTCAAAAGAGTAGTTTATAGTCGAGTGCCCACTTTCAACTACAGGTGGCAATAAGACTCTTTTCCTTTCATCATTTAGTATGAAGCTCCAGGGATAGAGTCATCCCTTTATACCTTCAATCTACTACCATTCACCCATCCTAGAATCAGCTGACCATTTAACTTCATGAGTTGAACCGCATTACCATCAAAGATGTGCTTAATGATATATGGTCCTAACCAATGTGTTTTAAATTTTCCTAGGAACTTAGCGAATTAGTTATGATATAAAAGTACAACATCTCCTTCCTTAAATGTCTTTTTTCTATGTGCCTGTCATTTCGGGCTTTCTCCCTTGTTTTTTGCACTTGCTGGTGAAAACCTGCTATAAACTTGTCTTCTTCTAGAGAAAGTAACTACAACATCCTTTCCTCCATTATATTGGAGTCTCCCACGTCTATGAAGGTTGCAATTCTTAAAATTGGCACAATGTACCCCATAGGCATGACTACTTCTTTTTCGTATATCAACCTAAAAGGTGTTTGTCTTGCCAGTTTCTTTCACGTTGTCCGAGATGCCAACAACATTGTTATAATCCTTAGATCCCAGTCAATTCTATTCACATTGCACAAATTTGTGAGTGAATTCTTCATAATCTTATTGAATCCTTCCACAATTCCATTTTCCTGATGATGATAAGGAGTGCTCTTCTAGTGGTAAACTTGAAATTCCTTAGTTAATGTTTCAATGGTTTGATTCAAGAAATGTGACCCCTGATCAATCATCGATATCTTTGGACACCCAAATATGGGAAAAATATACTCAAATATGATCTTCACAGTAGTTTTTGCATTAAATTGTGCTTCGGCGCACCTAACCAGATAGTCGATCACAGTGATTATATACCTTGCACCAATATTTCTCCCTGGTGGATTGATGAATCCCACAAAATCAATAGCTCATTTGTCAAAAACCTATAATGTTACTTGTGGTACTAGTGGCATTTCATCTCTTCTTGAAGGTTTTCTTGTTCTTTGGAAAATATCACAAGCTTGACAATATTCCTTTGCATCTTTGTGTAATGTAGGCCACCACAGTGCTGCTCTTAAAATTTTATGCATAGTGGCTTTCCTTGCATAATGTCCACCAATTGCACCACTATGAGCTTTTGTCAAATAATCTGTCTTTCGTGCTCCAGGACATACTTGCATAGTATTTCATCTGGTCCCAATTTATACAAATACCCTACTATTAGTGAATAATATGTTGCCTTAACCACCAGCTCTTTCTTCTGCTGCATAGTTTATTTTGAAGGGGACATTCCTGTGGTTAATAATTGAATAATATCAATGAAGTGCACATCTTCTACTCTAATAAAAAATGGCCACGCATCAGGAAAATTATCCTCTATATTTGTTGGTTCTTCTCCTGTTTTTATCCTTGAAAAATGATCAGGTCCAACATTCAGTCTTCATAGCTTAATAATAACTTCAAAGTCATATTCTTGAAATAGTAATAGCCACCTGCAAATTTTTCCTCCTAACAGAGGCTTTCTTACCAAATATTTTAGTGTAGTGTGATCTGTGAACATCTTGAAATTTGATCCCTACAAATAATTTTTGAACTTCTATGATGCATATACCATAGCTAGTCCTTCCCTTTCTGTAGTTGTATAGCTATTTTTAGCTTTATACTGTTTCCTACTTGCAAAAGCTACGGGGTGATATATTTCTCCTGCACTAGGCTATGACAATACTACTCCTAAAGCTATGCATGAAGCATCCACATGAACATGAAATTCCTTATTCCATTATGGAAAAACCAAAATAGACGTAGTTACCATTTTTTATTTTAGTGTGTCGAGGCTCTTTTGACACTCTTCATTCCATAGAAATATTACATCTTTCTTCAACAATTTTTCCATTGGTGCAGTGATCTGCGCATAACCTTTGATAAAAAATTTGTAATATCTTGTATCTCCCAATGTGGTGCGAAGCTAACCTAACTATCTTTGGTGCAGGTAGATTCACAATGGTAGCAATATTCGTAGGACCCACCATCAATCCTTGCTTGCAAACAATGTGTCCTAGAAATATACCAAAAGGTACACAAAATATACATTTCTTGATATTCATAGAAATATGATATTGTCTACATGTGTTTAGCATCAGTCTTAATATTGCAACATGTTTCTTCAATAATCCAAACATTTTTCAATCATCGAAGTATACTTCCAGACATTTGTGAATATACACTTTGAAAGTTGCGACCACTACTCTTGAAAATATGGCAGGGGAATTTTTCAACCCAAAAGGCATCACTGTATACTAATATGCACCCTATTCTGTAGTGAAGGTGGTCTTATGTCGATCCTTTGGCGCAATTCTAATATGATGGTAACCTGAAAATCCATTTGTAAATGAATAGGCTTCCTTACCTCCTACATTTTCCAATACTTAATTAGTGAAAGGAGTATGGAATGGATCATGTAGACATGCATCATTTAACCTCCTTAAATCAACATAAATCCTAATTTCACCCTATGTTTTATTTTCTTGTACTACCATAGGACTTACCCACTCTGATTCTTCAACAGATTCAATGATTCCAACTGCTATCATTTTCTCAAGTTCTTTCTTCACTTTTTCTTTGTATTTTGGATTCAGTCTGTAAGGCCTTTACTTAACTGGCTTCACATTAGGCTTCAAAGGAATCTTCATAACTCCCAAGTCCCCTACTATGCCTTTCATATCTAAGAACTTAATGGAGTATAATTCTTGATATTCATGCAAAATATCTGTCACTTTTCTTACTATTTCCTCATCCCAATAATCTCTTGGGGTTGAAAACTTTGGCTCTTCTTCTGACCCTATATTTACCTTCTTTGTCTTTAATGGCTTTGTTATATCAGGCATTTCTATCTTAGGTCCATTCACTTCATGGTAACCTTCATATTCTGCTATGTTAATATTGCAAAGGTCTTCATCTTCTTCTACATCGATGTTGTAGAATTCTAGTACATTTTGTAGCTATGCGGTCCAATCAAGGTGCCAAGTGAGTGGAATTTCATTCTCAAAAATATTCTTTTTAACTATCTGAAGGGATGAATCTATATATGGGAAATCATCTTCAAATATAAATGTCAATGTAATCCCATCAAACATTTCTGTCCAGCTCGAAATCCCATGTCGAAGTTCTATTTCCAGATGCTATTTTTGAGGAATTGTCTCTAATGTATGGATAAACCCATGCACCCATTCTTCTTGTGAAATTTCCTTCCATGCTATCATGTAAAGTTGGATGTGCTTTCTAGGATTAGTTGTACCATCATATTTATCTATTAGTTCTATGTCTACTTGACCAAACCTTACCCATATCAACCTTCAACATTCTTTCCAAGTTCCTATATTCTTCTTATGTGTACGCCACCATCTAGTAGGTGTAGCTCTTAGGGCTAATCCAAATCTACATTCTGGTACATGTTCTTCATATTCTTCAAGAAAATTATTTATATCACCCAAACCATCATAGTAAGGTAAATTACATACCTCAGACGTTATACAGTGAAGTGACTTAGCCATTCTTTCACATCGCCTTGTAGACACTTCATATAACCTAATTTGCCAATTTTCTAATTCTTATTCTAAATCTAAAGCACAAGAGTTGTTATGCTCCCAACACAACTTTTGATGTGTAGTGGGGTTAATCCATTCTTCTTCTTTAGCTATCACTTAGTAGATGTTATATATATCAACTATGTTATACTCCTCTTTATTTGGCTTAGTATACCTTGCTCCTTCTGATGGATCCAAGGGAATGACCAACCTCATATTGTTACTTTCAAATATCATTTTCCTTTTCTTCAAGTTGATTATAGCCATGTCAGAAAATTCCCAATCCAATCCAAGTAATGCAAGATAGGGGTTACTGTCATACACAATTTCTATTACCTCAAAATCTGTAGTAGTTCGAACCCCTTCAATATCCACTGTAATGCTTGATAATATTCTTAAAGGAACAATATTCCATTGATTCACCATTCTCTATTGAATATATGACCATTGCAACTTCGGTTTACCCATTAGTTCCCATGTTTGATTCGTCGGGACATTAACTTCAGATCCCAGATCTAAAATAACATGGTCCATATCATATTCTCCTATGTGTGCACTAAGCCTCATTTCCTTTCGAGTTCTCTTTTGTCTATATAAATTATTTACTTTCCATATTTCACTCTATGGTACTTCCTTAGATGCATAGGAATCTATCAATTCCTGCAGTTCTTCTACAACATTTGGTTTCTCAAAAACTTCATACAAGTTTGAAGGAAAGATTTTAAAATATCTGGATCCATATCTTGTGTCGCAGCTGCTATTATGTCACTGTGATTCTTCTACTTCGGTTGTGTGCTATATGTCAAAGCTTATTTGTCCATAAAGCTTCACTTAATCCCCATAAAGACTTATTTTTCCTTGTGAATATTGAAAATAGGTGCTTTCTCTGTAGTCTTTCTAACCCATGTATCTTCAACTACCTTCTTCCCATCTCCTTTTTCATTTCCCGTTGCAACTCCACTCCTTGTTACAATATTGATGTGAGGTTCATATGTCCTCGGTTCCACAGTCATCCTCTGAATGTTCTAGGTTGGCTTTAGATTCTTCTTTTCTTTCATTTTCACTATAAGTCCCAGACACTCTTCTATTACATGATCAAATTATTTACAATACTTACAAGTTGTAGTTGGATTTTGACAGCTGCTTGTGAAGTGACCTACTTGGCCGAAGTTATAACAAATAATGTGAGTGACCTTGACCTCAACTAGCTTTGCCACCTTGACCTTGTCCTGCATAGCCACCTCAGACACTGCACTATCCACTTCCTTAGTGTATATTTTTTTTAGCTTGCATTCTATATGTATTAGCACCACGATCCATCATCAATTCATAGGCTCGAAAGTTATTTTCATCATGCCCCACTGATTTACAAAACTTGAAAAATAAGTTATTTACAGACTGCACTTATTTTTGTAACATATAACAATCTTCATAGTGATGTTCGCCTCTAGTTCTGCATATCTCGCCCCATAAACTAGATCCAACATTCAAAGGATTAGGTGCTCCACTAACTATGTAATTTCTAAAAATATGACATTTCTCTTTAGAGTGACCTTTTGCTTTGCATTTTGTACACCATACCTCTTCGTGAACTTCTTTACTCTTCTTCATGTCCTGTAACTGCAGAGTCAATTTTTCTAGTTGGCTCTTTATTTTCTACATACCCACATTTGTATCACCTATCGACAAAGCTTATAACTTCATTGTCAACTCCAAAGCTTTGACTTGAGTCTCTATTTTCTGTTGTGTCAAAGGTAATCTGATGTGTGGCAACAACACAGCTATAAACAATTCCTTGTGCTGTTGTGGAGCTATATCGAAGCTTACCATATCCAAAAATACCTTGAAACTTTGATCAAATTCCCATACTGACTCAGTCAGCCTTTGTTTGATCTCCTTTAGTTCTGTGATGCACTGAAACTCAGACTTTGGTTTCTTGAATTCATTTACCAATGTTGATTTAATTGATTTGGTTGCTCAAATATTTCATATCACAATTTAATGCCTAATCTCTGAATGTTGTGATGAGCTATGACTTTTTCACATTTTCATCATTGACCTGCTTTGCAGTCCATGTTGCTTCGCATAAGAACCACAAATTCTCCAGATCCTCTAGTCCAATTCCTTCAAATATCAAAAACTTAATATCATCGTCCATCATAATGGGGGGAGGGGGAGGGGGAGGGATTCATAAAGGAGGGGATGGGGTGTAGGGGTTGGGGAAAACCAATTTTTTTTTTTACTCTGGCTAGTTTCGGGCTTTGACGCGCTTTCAAGCTAAAATGGTGAATACTGCGGAGTTCCTTTGGGATTCTCAAGGGGGTTTCCTTCACCTTCAGATTCAATCAACAAAGGGCTATATTTAGTCTCAATGAAAATCTTTGGATCTTGGCCACAAGATCTCTTCTTAGTGTCTACAATATACCTTTTTCCACTTCGCATTGTTCCAATCTCTTCTTTAGACATTTTTCAAAACATAATCTACTAATCTGACTACATTCGAAGAATTCCATTTTCACACAAAATCATTTTAATTGAGAATTTCAAAGATCTCAAGTACTTACCTTGCAGTCCCTTGAAAAATTTCCATTCAGATTCACTATATGATGTAGTTGAATCTACCACGAACTCAGTAATAAATCCTCCTAAAATGTTGTCAACCCAGAAATCAACAACTCTTTAAATTTCATTATTAATGTTATTTAGTTGTTGTATCAATTTTGGAGTCCAATGCTAAGGTTTGTCTCCTTTAAAACAATTCTTTCTCTCTACCAATCTTGAAATCCACTCATATAGCTTGATGTGAAACGAACCAAAGGAGATTTTGTACTGATATTCAAAGATATACTTCTCCAACCACATTTAGATGACATTTTAGGTTTTATGTTCTCCTTATTTGCAAATTCGTGTTCCTTTTGTTCTACCCACTCTTGGATTTATTTCATCGATGGATGCCAAAAGATATCCCTCAAACAGATCTGATCTCGGAAACGAAACCATTTTTTGGCTTAGGTGGGCTGGACCCAAGTTCAAAGTGTACTACACACCAACAAAACCCTCAACCACTAGCCCTCTTGGCAATAACCTACAAGCAGGTCGTAGTCTCACTTGAAGTTATTATGGGAGTTTGTAGAATCGAGTTTCTGCGGCCAGAGGGATATCGCGTTGTGGCACTGTTGTATTCTTTTTATGCTTTAACTCTTACAAACAACTTCACAATTATACCTTACTTCGCATAATTACATTCATCAATTAAGCATAACATAAACATTCATAAATTGTACAATACTGAAATTAAGTGCAGCGAATAAGAAAATGAACACTGAGACACAAATTTTGTTGTGGTTCATCCTAATGTGGGACTACGTCCACAAGAATTGTTTATTATAAGTTGGATTTTGATATAACAAAAACTTCTTCCTTGCACACAAATTTGCAGGGTATTTGTGCACAAAGATGCAAACGGTTTGCACACTTAGTTGCAAACCTTGGCCTCTTCGCACACAGCTGTAGAGCCTTGCCCTTCCTCCAAAATACAGACCACAAAAGTATCATATAAATATAGATATTCCTTAATTCGATGTCTTCTTATTTATTATTCATCCTTATATATACGGTTACACAGTGGATTTACATCATTATATTACCATGGACCCGATACCATGGTTTCTGAAATACAAGGGGCTATGGCCCAAAACCCAGAACTTTACAATATTTTAATGCTTTTAAAAAAAGGAAGGGCTTTTGCCGTGAAGCCTTGATGCTGCATGGTGACTTTTCTACGTGGTCTTCATTATTCTCCATTTCTCTACTGCACAATTCTCTTTGTATTTTGTGACATCCTTTCTACTGTGCACTTCCACAAAACTTGGATTTCTTCCCAAAATATGGCCAAGTTGGTTGTGCCCAACAAATTCTAGAGGACATGTTTAGAATGTATGTTATGCATCAACATCAAAAGTGGGAAGAGTATCTTCCACTGGTTGAGTTTTCTTATAATAATTGGTATCAAGAGTCACTAAGGATGAGTCAGTTTGAGGCATTGCATGGGCAAAGTTGTAATACTCCTATCAGCAAGAGTGATTTGGTGAACAAGGTGATAATAGGACTAGGCATGTTGGCAGAGATGGAATAGGAAATGCAAGTTATCAAAACGAATCTAAAGGAAACACAGTACAAACAAAAGAGTTATTGAGATCTGTACAAGGAATTTAAGGAGTTTCAAGTTAGGAAACATGTGAAATTGTGCATAAAGCCTGAGAAGAGCTCCTTGAGTATTGGGTCATGTGCGATGTTGGCAACTCAATATTGCGGGCCTTTCAAGATCCTTGAGAGGGTGGACTAGTGGCCTACAGACTTGCACTTCCTCCGACAATAAAATTCCATGATGTTTTCCATGTTTCATTGCTTAAAATATATGTAAAGGATTTTGATCATCTGATTGATTGGTTTGTATTGCAGGTGGATACTGACGAGCCCCAAAAATGGATAATTATATGGGCTCATTATGCCTCCTAATTCAACTTAATCCACCATTCTCATTAGTTTATTGCATGTTTTTTATTATATTTATGCTAATAGAGTGAATTGGGTTAGTCATTATGCCAACAAGTCTAATGTGTGCTTTGTGCAGTGTTTTGGTCAATTTTGAGACAAAATCAAAGGTTTTAATGAGCACTTGGTAGCCACATTCATGGAAGAACAAGGGAGAGGATTTTTAGGAAGGTGTCCCCTTCATTTATGGGCCCTTATCTTGAATTCGCCACCATCAACTTGGAGTTCAAGGGCCACCAAATCGATTATCACAAGGGCAATCGAGCAAGGGCTAGTAAAGTTGTTGTTAACTACAAGTTTTGGCAGCCGAGTTCCTAAAATTTAGGAGGGATGTTGGGGTCCTTAATTTGTATAAATTAGAAGGCTTAGGGCCTCATTTCAGTTAGTCACTTTTTAGGTAGAAGTTAGCTAGCTTATTGTTCGATTTTAGTCATTTTTTAGGCAATAGATTAGCTTTACATTTCAACACATTTTCAAGCTTTCCCTTGTGGATAGTTTTTGGAATGTAACTATTATTTTGATCAATAAAGATGAATCCAGCTTTGCACTAGCTCTAATCTCTCTTAAGAGGTTGTAGCTCTTGGGGTTTGGGCCCAACCCAAGTGCCCAGTACTTCCTTTGTTTAGTTTCATGTGTCTTTGCTGCATTCTTAGAATAAAATCTGCTATTTAGATTTAAATCTTGTTTTGTTATTTAGGTTGCTTTTTATGGTTAAAGTAGCTTTTCATGTTTAGATTTATTTGATAGGTTAACAATAGGGAAGATATTTAGAAAAAGGGCCTCAAGCACCTCTGATCTCACCTCTCCCTTAATGGGATCGTGAGCTGGGACAAAGGTGACATTGCTGCCAACAAAAACATTGTTTTTTGCTTTGCCATGCAATCATTAGTGTTGGAATTCTCATTTGCAGACGTTGATATTAGTTGTGTTTAAATGCTTCAGTTTATGATTGCTTAGTTGCATAGTTATTTCATGTATTTCATCACAAATAAACTTATGTTCATTTCCTTTTGCTATTACTTAGGTTAGATTAGAGTGAAGTAACTAGGTCATAGGTTTTCTAAGTGTTTGTTTGTTCAGTTTGAAAAATAACTTGCAGAGCGCCTATCAACTTCTCCATATGCCCATACTCCATCCAACCTACCTACTCCACCCTCCATTTCAGATCCTTGCCCTACCATTGCCATGTTCCCTCACTTTGACCTAATTTCCATCTTATCGTGCAACATTGCTCTACCTCTTCTTGAACAAATCCAACCATCCTCGCCACTCCTCAGCTCCATCCACCAAAACCTAGACCTCCTTGCACCGTTATCTCACCTCCATACCCGTTCCTTCACCTTTTTCCCTCCATCAATCCTCCAAAATCCAATCTCTGAACATCCTGTAGAAAATTACAGACATCTTGTAGAAATTCCAGAACATCCTATAGAACCCCTGCAGACTTCCTGTAGAAGCTCACGAAAGCAGTTTCTTGATAGCCAAACTCTGTGAAACTATTTGGAAGGGTGCTAGGGACCCCTTAGGCCCTCTTTGAACCTTCCCAACCTCCTGCAAGTATTTTCTCTCACCGATACACCTCTGCACAGTCAAAAATAGGGAAAGCACATGCATGATAATTCTGACAACTTATTCAAAAATACAAAATGATGTTTTCTTTAGATAGTGATAACTTAGACACATGCATTTTACCTTCCTAGAATTCAATGGCACCTCTATCAGTAGCTAGCATCCTCTTTTTCACATCAGTAGGACTAGATGGTAAAATTAGGGTTTGCTAGGGTTTGCATTTCCTTTTAGCTTTTCAGTTTCTTTCCGCAAGTAGATTAGATTCCTTTGAGTTAGCTTTCATCCATCAGTTAAAAAGCTTCTTCTCAGAGCTCATAGAAGTTGGCTTAAGCCCCTAGCGGACTTGTGCCAGCTGACCAAGTGACAACTGCGGCAAGAACTAGTACTTGTGCATACAACGTCGTCGCTTCCAATTTTGTTGCGAACTACCAGGTTGATAAAATTAAAGAAGGGAGTCCCAGGAGTTGCAACATTATTGCTGAAATACTGGGGCCCACCATTCTTTTTGGCACCGTTGCCGGGGAAGTGTCAAAGTATTGGTGATTGCTTCTTTTCTTCTATTTTCTACTACAACCTTCTGCTAAGTAGTTTATTTTAACAAGTGTAGAGTAGATTGTTTCATTTCCATTCTGCAATTTCATTTCCGCAAAAGTAGATTAGACATTTCCTGCTTTCATATATTAGAATTTCAATTCCGCAATTTAATTTCTGCAAGCGTAGATTAGCATTTCAATTCCGCAATCGTAGCCTAGCATTTCATTCCTGCAATTTCATTTCAGCAAAATAGATCAGTCCTTTCCTGCTTTCATTTCAATTCCGCATTTTCATTTCAGCAAGATAGTTAGTTGCAGTTAAATCTATTTTAGTTTTGCAAGGTACAAGAAGAAAAATACAAAAATCAACCAAAAAGATTTCCTTTCATGCTTGGTAGGAGTAGAGATAAGTCAGAAAAATACTTGCGCAACACCCCCCACTGCTTCACACAGCCAACCTTCTCTCTTCTTCGATGGTTGTGATTAAGACCCCTGGGCGGACATCAAGGCATATTTAAAGAACCTCTAGGGGAGAAGAAGAAGAAAAAAATTCCACTGGAGCAAATGGCTACAAATAGAAATGTTGAGAGCAGTACTTTTTCTTCCACCTCAATCCTTAGAGGTAAATGTGAGAATCTAATGGAAGATTTCAAGAGCGAGATGAGGTAGTTTCTTGCCATGTAACTGGATACCTTATAGATCCAAAGGAAGCAAGAGGAAGCCAAGAGGGCTTTATCCATCTTTTGTCCCAGGTGCATTGAAAGCATCCTAGGCATGAATGTCCATTGCACTCCATAGAAGTGTGTTTCTTCTATGAAGAATACCATCCTACGAATCAGTGCCGTTCCTTGCCTAGACTTAAAGCTGCATATCAGAGAACCAAAGGAGCCACTAAATCACTCTATTTCATGAACCAAAGGAGGCCATGGACCCATACCTTACCAACAGGAACTGCAAGGGACATCCGAGACCTATTACGACCCCTATCAAGCCACTTCCATGCCTTCTTGGGGTCCCCGTGCTCATCCTTCCTAGTTCACACCTCCTCCTTGTTCCTTCATAGATCCATGTTATGCCCAACCAGCTGCTCATTCATTTCACTCTTATGCTTAGCCACAACTTCAGTGGAATGCACCTCATCAGGGGTGGAGGTCCCAGTACAACTCTCCTCTCGCTCATTTGCCTCCACCACCTACCCAACCACAAACCCATCCACATCCATCTCAAATATACACCCCCACTCAGCTACCCATACCACCATTTCCAAACCCGCACATTGGAGTAGCTCAACCTGATTGCAATGTTGAGGCATAACATGTCCAAATGACTCCTCTTGAGCTCAATGATCTTCACCATAGCTCAGGAAGAGTATTTCCAGAAAGAGATTATATTGACAACATTGAAGGACCACATCCAGCAAAAGAAGATTCAAATGAGGAGATCAAAGAACCATGGGCTGCACTTGATGAAGAGAAGACATCAAAATCAGAGATCGAGAGAGCTCCCTCATGGTTACCATCAAATTCTCCATGTACTCAAGAGAAAACTCAACAAAAAGAGGAAGATGTGAAGGTCATGATAGAAGAAGATATGGAGAATGATCCATATCAGCAAAAGGACCAAGAATATTAGAGCTATATTAAGATATGGTTTCAGATGGTCACTAAGTTGCAATAGTACTCTCTTCCTCAGCTATGCTCGATCCCTTCAAAGTCAAATCATTTGTTCTCTGAAATCCAGATACATGTCAAAGCATGCATTTCAAGCCTCCACATCATTTTGTCTCTAATCTCGATGTGCACATGGCTCGATTGGAAGTATTCTTATACTTGAGAATGATTTTGTTTTTCAAGTAGGGTAGGGTAGAAAGAAAAAAGAAAAAAAGAAAAAAGAAAAAAAATGAAAAAATGAAAAAAATGGAAATAAGAGGAAAAATCTAAGGTGAAAACCTCCTCGGAGGTTCCTTAGATTGGCTCATTGATTGAAAACCTCCATGAGGCGGTCAATGGGTTGGAAAAAAGAAGAAAAGAGAATAAGATCCCTGGGTGAAAACCTCCCTTGGAGGTGCCCAGGAAAGGTAAATAGGGTGAAAACCTCCATGAGGCGCCCTAGTTGTTTTCAAAAAAAAAAAGAAATTAGGTCTAATCTCTGTAAAATAATTGCAGGTTGCAGTGAATACATTACAGGAAAAGAGGGGCGTGTAAAACGAGGATAAGAGTCCGTACCAAGCTCTAGGACATCCCTTCAGACACTCCCTCCATGGCCACTTACCTCTCCTAGGATTTGGTCACATTCAGGTCAAGATTGGGCTTTCTATAGGAAGTTCTGGGCTTTCTACAGGAAGTTCTAGGCTTTTCTACAGGAAGTTCTAGGTGTTTCTACAGGAAGTTCTGAATTTCTACAGGAAACATCCTGTAGAACCTTCAGACGAACCAAATTTAATTTTAGAAGGTAATTTGATGGTTGATATCTGTTGGTTAGGCCTGTAAGCACCCCTGTTCCCATCCCTCACCTTTCTCCATCATTTTTTTCCACCTCATTGTGCTTCTACAGGAAGTTCCTATAGAAATTAAAGGAAGCTAGAAATGGATTTCAAAAAGGCGGTTTGGTGAACATGATAGCTTCATAAAGGGTTCATAAGTCCTCCTGCAATCTTCAAACTCCTCCTCCATCATTTCCATGCCTGCATCACAGCCCAAGCTCATTTTTTCTTACCATGCAAAAAACTGCAGAATGCTTGGAAGCAAAAATACATGGTGCTGAAATTTGTTTTTACCCTAACTTGAAAACCATGCATCCATTTGAAAAACCATTTTACAGGGAGTTGTATAGGGATGATGGCAACATGTCCAAGCCGTTTCAGCCAATTCCGGTGCACGATTTCCAAGAAATCAACCCCCATCACCTTCAACCTTTTTTGCATTTTCTCCATATTCGTGCATCCGTTTCAAAACCTGTTTTATGGGGAGATGCATATGGGTGACAGTAACCTACCCAAGCAGTTTCAGATGATTCTGATGCATGATTTTCGAGAAATTGACCCCTGTAATATTCATCCATTTTACATTTTTCTCAAAATCCGTGCATCCATTGACCACCATTTCGCTCTAGGAGCTGCACAATGATGATATACACATGCTCAGAAAGTTTCAGATCGATCCGATCTATCGTTCGGGAGCAATGATGAAAACAAGTTTTTGTCTTGTGGAAATTCAACATCAGCAGCTTGAGGGTGCAGATTTGAACGTGGAAACAAATTCCTGTAGCGTAGATCCGACCAGAGGACACCTGCACAGGGAAAATAGCCATGAATCAGCAACCAAGCCATCATGCAACTACAGAAGAAAATGCATGCATCTAATGAAAGGCCACAACACCTCACAACAACCACGCTTGACTTCTAGGTATGTGACTAAACTCATTCCTGTATTGCATGAATCTAATTTAAGAACTACATGAACAAATAAAATGGTGGGATTTAGCCAGAAAGCTAGCCAGTTCGATTGCACTCATCCAGGGATCACCAGTGCACATGTGTAGTCATTCATGGGAAATTAAAAAAAAACAGACAATGGTAGAGATTTTGAATTCTGGCGCAACTAATGGTATGGGATTCCAAGAAGAGAACATACAGTTCATCATAGCACTGCAGTCTGCATGTGGCCACGTACACCTGGCCACCTCACCCCCTCGCCATGATTTGCGCTGTAATTCAAAAATGCTTGGCCGAAGAACTCACGTTAACCGCTGTTCATTTACACTTGCAACCGCTTCCAGCGAAGTACGCGTCCTCCTCCTCTGCAGTCTGTTAGCCCGAGATTTTTGGCCTATTTCAAAATTCTCCCATGTCCCAGGCTTGTTCAGAAGTGCCACGACATCCTACAAAAGTCGGCAAAGCGTTCTACAGGAAGAGGCTCTACAGGAAATACAACATAGTCTTCCAAAGCAGAGAAAATGGATTTTTCTTCGACAAATTTGGAGTCCCGAAAGAGGTCGGCTCGAAAAACACTCTTCCATGCATGGTGTGTTCAAAAGGTGATGAATTGAACTATATTACATAAGGAAGTCAGAGACAAGTCTACCTATGAGTTGAAAATAGTGGTTTGCCTGTGTGTTGCTCTGAATTACTCAGTCAGTTCTGCGTCAAAACTCTCCTCCATGGTCCCTGATAAAAAAAAATTCCTAAAAAAAAAAAGATGAAGCACCGTGAGGGCTAACCTGCGTATGAAGTATTTGAATTTTCATAATTGTATGTATGCTAAGGGTGGAAATTGAGCTCTGCACTCTGTCTAGGGAAAACAAAGTCCTCCTTCTATACACAGACAATCGATTTTTTTAAAACCAGGAAACTGGTGCAAGGTTAAAACATAAACACCTGGGGGACATTGTCTTCAAGTTCAAGGGAGGAAACCATAAACAGAATTTCCCTTTCTGATTAGAGCACAAACCAAAACAGAGCACTCTCACCATGCCAGGAGGGTTTATCAGAAAGGAACCCTTAGATTCCAGAAAATTGCGTGAAACTCCTGAGGTGGTGAACCTATTCACTCGTGCCAATTGGATGACTTTTTGCGATAGAATTCAAGGTCATGACAATGAGATAACAGAGGAGTTCTTAATGTCCTTGCAGCCTAAATCAAAGACATTGGCCACTTTAAATTTCAAACGGGTGATCCTAAATCTTACCCTACAACTCATTAGTCGAGTTACTGATCTACCATTAGGGATACCCTGGAGCAAAGAGGAGAGGGCATTGGGCCATAAAGTAAAAAAAAAAAAAAAATCTTCCTACCAGAGGAACATTTGCAGAAGACAAGAATTGGGTCCGGAGAGCCATCCTACATCCTTTTTCGAGCGAGATCAGTCCTCATATCATGAAATACATTACCTGTGAGGGGCGGTTCAGTATTGTCTACGGTTATCACTTCCGGTTGCTAAGTGAACTCAGACATGGGATGGATTTACCCCCAAAACATAAGTTAAGCATCCCCTATTTCCTCCTACAATAATTAATTTATTGTGGCACAAAATTGAAGGAAGGGACACCGGATCAGCTAGCCCATCATGGGCTTATCAAGCTTCTAGTGGAAAATGTCCTCCATACCTACACTATCCCTCTCTCCTGGGAGATTTTCTGCAACATGTCCAAGGATTATTCGAATTCTGGTCGACGAACTCACTTCATCCAGCAGTGAAGAAAGGGAGCACATTGAGGCAAAAGAGAAAGCCAGGGGTAAGGAACACAGGACAGACCATGACAGAAAGAACAAGAAGAGAAACGAGGGAAAGGCCAAGCTGTTGAGCCCAAAACTGTGGGTGGAACAAAGGCACAAACACCAAGGGAGAAACGATTGCAGAGCAGGGCGGAGAGGACTGAAAAAGTCCAAACAAGTGAGGGCACAACCAAGGCAACCAAACCACAATTAAAAGGCAAGACACCCCAGCCAAGCAGACTGAATCAATGAAGACAGGTTCTACAGGAAGCCAGAAGATAGTTTCTACAGGAAGCCAGAAAGCAGTTTCTACAGGAAGATAGAAAATAGTTGACACAGGACTTTCTACAAGAAGTATGGAAACAGAGGAACAAAAAGGAGAAATCGCCTGAGATTTTAGCCATGGAGGCAGCAGCTATGCTGGCTACCCTTAGCACATCTCCAAAGCAAAAAGGGTAGCAAAAGAAGGAGCCTTCCATGTATTTTAAGGCAAGGAGGACCATGCGGATAAAAATTGGCAAACCCTAACCACAGCCAAAAGAGCCAATTACAATTGTAGACACCCCAGCTACACAAAAGGAAAAGTCTCCCTCAAAGGCACCCATCACCTATGAACGGGGAAGCCCGAAGACATCCACCTGGAGAGAAAGAATGAAAATGTTGGACACAACAGCCTCTCTAAAGGATGTTGAGACTTTTATACAGGAAACTTGGGATAAGCTAAGAGATACCAAGAAATTGGAGGAAAAGGCGGCCAAACAATGACAGGAAGAAGGAAAGACAAGGAAACATTTGATGAGCAACAATGAGAGGACAAGCTGCAGGCTAAGGTTGAGGTGCTAACAAAAACTGCTACAAGAAAAGGAGCACAGGCAGTGGGAAGAAGTAGAGAGAAAAGCATGGTTTCATAATCGAGAAGAGGATATCACTTCAAAAGCTTGGCATGACAGGGAGGAAGAGATAGATTAGTTGCTCAGAGGATGAGCAACACTTTCAGTAGGGGGGTAATGATGAGCCCCAAAAATGGATAATTATATGGGCTCATTTCGCCTCCTAATTCGACTTAATCCACCATTCTCATTAGTTTATTGCATGTTTTTTATTATATTTATGCTAATAGAGTGAATTGGGTTAATCATTATGCCAACAAGTCTAATGTGTGCTTTTTGCATTGTTTTGGTCAATTTTGAGACAAAATCAAAGGTTTTAATGAGCACTTGGCAGCCAAATTCATGGAATAACAAGGGAGAGGATTTTTAGGAAGGTGTACCCTTCATTTATGGGCCCTTACCTCGAATTCTCCACCATCACCTTGGATTTCAAGGGCCACCAAATCGATTATCGCAAGGGCAGCCGAGTAAGGGCTAGTAAAGTTGTTGTTAACTACAAGTTTTGGCAGCCGAGTTCCTAAAATTTAGGAGGGTTGTTGGGGTCCTCAATTTGTATAAATAAGAAGGCTTAGGGCCTCATTTCAGTTAGTCACTTTTTAGGTAGAAGTTAGCGAGCTTGTAGTTCGATTTTAGTCATTTTTAGGCAATAGATTAGCTTTGCATTTCAGCACATTTTCAAGCTTTCCCTTGTGGATAGTTTTTGGAATGTAACTAACTATTCTTTTGATCAATAAAGATGAATCCATCTTTACACTAGCTCTAATCTCTCGTAGGAGGCTGTAGCTCTTGGGTTTTGGGCCCAACCCAAGTGCCCAGTACTTCCTTTGTTTACTTTCATATGTCTTTGCTGCATTCTTAGAATAAAATCTCCTATTTAGATTTAAATCTTGTTTTGTTATTTAGGTTTCTTTTTATGGTTAAAGTAGCTTTTCATGTTTAGATTTATTTGATAGGTTAACAACAGGGAAGATCTTCAGAAAAAGGGCCTCAATCACCTCTGATCTCACCTCTCCCTCAGTGGGATCGTGAGCTGGGACAAAGGTGACATTGCTGCCAACAAAAACACTATTTTTTGCTTTGCCATGCAATCATTACTGTTGGAATTCTCATTTGCATACGCTGATATTAGTTGTGTTTAAATGCTTCAGTTTATAATTTCTTAGTTGCATAGTTATTTCACGTATTTCATCACGAATAAACTTCTGTTCATTTCCTTTTTTTGTTACTTAGGTCAAATTAGAGTGAAGTAACTAGGTCATAGGTTTTCTAAGTGTTTGTTTGTTCAGATTGAAAAATAACTTGCAGAGTGCCTATCATACTTCTCCATCCAACCTACCTGCTCCACCCTCTACTTCAGATCCTTGCGCTACCATTGCCATGTTCGCTCACTTTGACCTAATTTCCATCTTATCATGCAACATTGCTCTGCCCCTTCTTGAACAAATCCAACCATCCTCGCCACTCCTCAGCTCCATCCACCAAAACCTAGACCTCCTTACACCCTTATCTCACCTCCATACCCACTCCTTCACCTTTTTCTCTCCATCAATCCTCCAAAATCCCATTTCTGAACATCATGTAGAAAATTACAGACATCTTGTAGAAATTCCAGAACATCCTGTAGAACCCCTGCAGACTTACTGTAGAAGCTCACGAAAGTAGTTTCTTGATAGCCAAACTTTGTGAACCTCTTTGGAAGGGTGCTAGGGACCCCTTAGGCCCTCTTCGAACCTTCCCAACCTCCTGCAAGCATTTTCTCTCACTGATCCACCTCTGCACAGTCAAAAACAGCGAAAGCACATGCATGATAATTCTGACAACTTATTCAAAAACACAAAAAGATGTTTTCTTCAGATAGTGATAACTTAGACACATGCATTTTACCTTCCTACAAGTCAATGACACCTCTATCAGTAGCTCGCATCCTCTTTTTCGCATCAGTAGGACTAGATGGCAAAATTAGGGTTTGGTAGGGTTTGCATTTCCTTTCAGCTTTTCAGTTTCTTTTCGCAAGTAGATTAGCTTCCTTTGAGTTAGCTTTCGTCCATCAGTTAAAAGCTTCTTCTCATAGCTCATAGAAGTTGGCTTAAGCCCCTAGCAGACTTGTGCCAGCTGACCAAGTGACAGCTGCGACAAGAGCTAGTACTTGTGCATACAACACTGTCACTTCCAATTTTGTTATGAACTACCAAGTTGATAAAATTAAAGAAGGGAGTCCCAGGAGTTACAGCATTATTGCTGCAATACTGGGGCCCACCAGATACAAAAGGAGAATTCCATCCGGAACCTTGATGCATTTTGCGACATAAATAACTCATGCTTCAAAACGGAGCAATTGAGCAAGTTAAAGTGAAGTGGAAGAACTTTGAGCCTGATGAAGCTACATGGGATATGTCTGATCAAACATGGGCTATGTATCCTTCATTATTTGCTTGTGGAGGAAAATGAGTTTTGGTATATGTACTATTTATGTATGGTTGTTATTGTAAATATCACAATGAGTTGTGTTCTAAAGATCCAACAAGTGGTATGGTTGTCATATTCATTTTGCTTTTCAACAAATTTTTCATTGTAAATATTGCATCAAGATAAGTTATAAAGTTCCATGGGAAGTTGTTTTTAGTTTTCAGCAGTCATGTTGGTTGTAGGTGTCATTGAACACTGAGGATGGTGTTCTCGTAAGGGGGAGGGTTTTGTAACAACCCTAGGTTAAAATTCCAAGTAATAAAGTTAATAAAGGAAAAAATAAGGCCAAGGTCATGGGACACATATTCCAAATTGAATGTTGGGGAAAACATCCTAGTGGGTGTTCATTTGGTTTATTATGGCTAAGGAAATTGGCAAAGGCATTGAAAAGGTAAAGAGGCATTAATTGGAATTTTATTTATGAAAATAATGGAAAATAGGAGCAAAGGAAGGTGAAAGGTCACATGTTGCATCTGAGGAGGAAATTTAAGGAAAAATAGAGGGAAATGAAGAAAATAGAGGCCTCAATAATAAAAAGGCTTCAGAGGATTAGTTCATAGCTTTTGTTAGTTCATTTTTGGAGCTCTCTCTCTATTCTCTCATACTCTTTCACACTTAGAGCATCCTTGGATCACTGTAGCATTAGAGAAAGGAAGGAAAAGGAAGGAAAAGAAAGAAAAGGGAGGTAAATATAGAGAAAGGAAGAGATGAATCAAGTGGCTACAATGGGATTAATTTGTAGGTATCGAGTTTCATGTATGATTTCCTTGCTAGTTTTGGCATGCATGGTACTTGCATGTGCATATTTGGTTCTCTTGCTATCATTACCATGGGATTTGCTAGGTGTGACAGTAGTTTTAGATTTTCCTTGCTATTTCCATATAGTCATGGTGTGATGGGGTTCTTTCATTTGATTAAGATTTAGATTGCTCAATGGTTTTGGAACAGGGTGAGGTGGTCTCAGGAAAATTCCCAAGGGCCTAGGAATCCCTTAACCAGTAATGGTCAGATACATGGTAAAGCCTAAGGGTGGAGACAGGAAAATTCCTTAAGGTATTAGTGAAGAAATCTAGAGGCATCTGAGCTTGTTTAGGGCCTAGTGATCACTTGACTAATTTCGGCGAGATTGTAGTAAAGCTTGGTAGTGTACGTTTCTTTGGTTTGGCCTAGGAATACCTTGACCGATAATGGCGAGATTACGGTAAAGCCTAGCTTGGTAGGTTCTTGCTTCGAGCCTAGAAATACCTTGACTGGTAATGGTGGGATATGTGGTAAATTCCGAGGAAGCCCTAGTCATTTGGTTGTGAATCCCACATTCATGCTTGGAATATCACACAGGGGTTATTAGCTGAAAGAAAGATCTGGGTTAACCCAATCTATAGTCAGGTGGTATGTGGGAGTCCTTGACTTGGTTGGCTCTTGCATATGTTAATAAGAGCCCTTTTCCTCCTATATTTCATGAGTATTTATACTTTTTATTACACATCTTTGATGGTTGTTCTATCATTGTTATTATTCTTGTTATATGTTGGTTATAAGCATGGTTTTATGACAGACTTTAGTTATGGATTTCTTCATGTTTTGATTAGTAAATGAATGGATTATGAATGCATGAGCTAATAGAATTTATTGCAACTATTATGAGAGGGAATCAGACCTTCTTGATGATTTTCATATAAGTATGAGACCCCTATGTTTAGATATGCATTTATAACCTGTAGATTACATGTTCACAATGTGTTTGACAAAATGTTTGTCATGGTCAATCCTTGTTAGGTCAAGTTCTTGTCTAATTTTTGGATTAATGGCTTTTTCCATGTTTCATTCATCATTTTGGAAAGTTCTATTAACTTTTGGGCAGAGTTTTGGATCATAGTCCTGAAAAAGTGGCTCAGATCTCGAGGTCACATGCACAGAACTGGATAATTTAGATTGCATTCATTGGGAGGAAGGGTTATCATGCAACTGGAGGCTTACATTCACTAACTTGCCTTCTTATGCAAGCAACTAGGAGCCCATGTCAGTGAAAAAATAGTCTAGCTCAGGGTCTAAGCACCTGGAGTGGTTATTTGTCTTATGGAGGTCCTTTAGCTCCTAAGGGAGGTCAGTAAAGATTTGGTTGGATGATTCCACTTCCTTAATTGTACTTAGGAGGTTGAGTCATATCATAGTAACTCTTCATCACATATTTACCTCAGTGGACTGATGAACTTGGGTAGGCGTGGGAAGAGGTTGTTACATATGTCATGGTATGACATGCCATGGAATGGTATGAATATCGTGCTTGAAATTCTATGTACATATAGAATGAATGCACATATATAGAAGTCATATTCCATATGTATGGACTTCTATGTATACATATAGATATGAAATCACATATAGAAGTCGACTTTCACAAATGCAATTGCATTTATGCATATGTGTGATTTCTATATATGCACACTTTCATATTTGTGTGCATATACAAATGTTGGGAATATACAAAAGTCATCTTCCTTATATCCATGCTTCCATATCTATGTGAATATATAGAAGTTTGACATATATAGACTCCACTCTTCCAGTTGTATTTTTTTTTCTTAGTACACTCCTTCAGTGATGCATTTGTTGTCACTGAATCTTCTACAAATTGCTTTTCTCTTAAAAAAAATAAAACATATTTCTTGCTAGAACTGATCAGTTTCTTGACTTGGTTGGCACTTACCAACAAAATTTTTGACTTTATTTTCTGTGTGTTGATGGTTAATGATTTTCCATTCTTGACAAGTTGGTACTAGTTAGTTGTCCACATGAAGATTGCATCTTGCATGTACCAGGGACTTCCATTATGTATTTTTTTTTGGATTACAATTTTGTGGTCATCATACTTTATTAATGGCATAAAATTTGAGTTTTTCTCTAAATGAATTGTGTGTTACAAATATTTTCTTGCAATTGATCCTCTCACACATTGTGAGATGATGCTTCTTCTAATGAGTGAAAGGGAACTATCCTTGACCAAAGGGTGTGTCATTTTGAGCTATAAAAGATTCCCCCTAATGTATGAGGTCATAAGAACTGAAAAATTGTGAAAATTATTTTATAAATTCAAATTTACAAAAACATTATTTCATTACAGGTGCATGTGCTCATCATCTATGCCAAGAATGAACCCTGACATTAAATATGGAAGCTAGATTCTTTAAATGCATATATATATATATATATATATATATATATATATATATATATATATATATATATATATATATATAAGTGTTTATATATATTGCATATACGTAAGTTGGGTTCAATATATTGCACATATATGAAGCTACTTCCATAAACGCTTTGTTTATGTGTATATATAAAAGTGGACTTTTGTATATGAGCATATATAGAAACTTACTTCAATAAATGTGAATATAAGAAAACTTGCATTCATAAATTTGAGAAAGTTTTTGTATATATGAATATAAAAAATCCCACTTTCATATATGTGCATTTATGAAAGCCTACCTCCATATATGCACATCTATAGAAGTAGTCTCCATATATATCCATATATATATAAGAATAGCTTTTTTACATGAATACATATGGAGGCCCACTTCCATAATTATATATTTATGGAGGCAGACTAATGCAAAGTAGATCTCTTTGAATTCTGCAAGACAATTAAATTGTAGAAATTGATTCTATAACTAGTCGCACTCTCCCTTTTCAAAATGCACAAAACTCCCATTCCCTGTGCAGTTTGATTCGCTGTAAATGTTTTTTTCTCCATTAACACATATTTACTTCCTTTGCAACCACACTTTGATTCTGCAAGTACATAAAGCTTCTTTTTGAGCACAGTCCAACTTTATCTTCCTATTCACACTACACTTTCCAAGGACTTGTTCACAATTCCACCTTTCATTTGTTGCAAATTCCTTTATAAAAATTGTGCCATAATCTTGTGTCGGGTGTGTGTGGGTGGGTTTAAATCATTATCATATGAAGTTATATTGTTGGATTCAATATGAATTAAGGACCATTGCACTCTCCACCAAATATAATAATTTCATAGCATTGTTAGCACTCAAAAGAAATGAATGTGATCACCTTTATGACTTCCAAGCACAACCAAGCTTTGATTGGTCCCTTTGTGCAACATAAAAAGAGGATCTCTCTCTCTCTCTCTCTTTCTCATGCAGAACCTTAGTGTCAAAATATGAATGGTATTTTTTGCATACACAAACTCTTTCTACATCGATGGAAAATTATACTATATAACTGCCATAACAGCAAAAAATTGCACCTGATATTGTATTCTCAACACTCCACTTTGTCTTAATCATGTACAGTGAAAGCTTATTCACCAATCCTCTACAAATTAAAACATCCAATGTTATTTATATACATATACACAAGAACTTTATAGTAAATTATTTCAGAGGATTGAAAACCAAAAGAGACAGAGGATTGTGAATGCACATACCAAAATTGCAGATGGATTCCTCCTCCCATGGATCTGAATTTATTATCATATTAAAATATTACATCAAAATATATTTTGATCCTTGAGAATAGGATCGGTTCACCTAATCACTTAACAAATGCAACAATACACTAAAATTTATTAATTACATAAGAGTTGCAACAAGACACATGAATTAGATAACTATAAGGAAATTTAAATAAATCCTAATCCTAACAAACCATTCAAATTGTGGAACCAACTCATAAAAACTTATGAGCTCTTGTTCATTTAAAAAAAAACACATGCCCCTGCATCATGCTCCCACTTAATAAAGAGGGGCTCCTAGTGATGAGGTCTTCAATGGATTTGCCACTTTTCTATAGGAGTGTGGAAATCATCCAAGTTGCATCTACAATTGGATGATTTTTCCATTTCACCAAATATTTGAAGTACTCCTTCCCTCTTCCAAAATTCTTTCAGGTTGTAGAGGTTCTACCATTGGAAGTTGTTTCTTCCATTAGACTGGTTATATGTCGTCACTTGTTGGATGCTATGTTTCACTCTAATACTTATATAAGTCTACCACGTTGAAAATGGGAAATATTCCAATTCCAGGTGGTAGCTCGAGCTCATATGCATTTGCAAAACGTCTCCTCATAATTATGCAAGGCCCTATCTTTTTAAACTTAACTTTGTTATTTTCTTCTTTTGGAAACAATTCTTTTCATAGATGCACTAATACAAAATCCCCCACTTCAAAATTTTGCTATTTCCTCTTAAGATATGCCCTATTTTTATACTTGAGGCTTGTATCATGAATTTTTTTCTTTTCCTACTCAAGGATTTCGCATATGGCTTTAGTGAAATCTTCACCTGTTGCACTTCTCTTCTATGTTATTCCCAAATTTCTAAGTTCATGCACTGCTCTTAGGTGCATTTCGTACAAAATCTGAAAAGAAATCTACCCTGTTCTTCTATTTGGAGTATTGTTGTAGGCAAACTCAACTTGTGCTAAGACTTGATCCTACTACTTGGGATGATCTCCAACCAAATTGCTCAAAATATTTCCTAAACTTCTGTCCACCACTTCAATTTGGTCATCTATCTATGGGTAATATGTAGAACTAAAATTCAGTTATGTGCTAAGTTTCCTCCATAATGTCTTCCATAAATGTCCCAAAAATATGGTGTATCAATCATAGATAATACTCTTGGGACTACCATGTAGTATTGCCACTTCTCTAAAGAATAAATTGGCTACATGGACGAAATTACTAATTTTAGAGCAAGGAATGAAGTGATCCATTTTAGAAAATCTATCTACAACCACAAAAATGAAGTCATTTTCTTTCTGAGTTTTTGACAGTCCCAAAATAAAATCCATAGTCACCAAATCCCAAGGTCTTTCTATAATTGGAAGTGGAGTGTACAATCTAGTATTATAGCTTATTCCCTTAGCATAATGACAAATTTTGTACTTGTTTTTTTATTTCCTCATTCTCCTTAGGAGTCATTCTTCATGCATCTCACTTCTCTCGGATGTCCCTTCTTCCTGCAATGAAAGTAAGGTGTGATTGATGCCATCTTTCTGAAACTTATAAGTATTTTTCTTCCCATCATGTACAACTCCTCTACCAAACTTCCATGCCCTTCCCAACAAAATGTGGCACACATCCATAGACATAACATATCACAATACTGATTCACCAATAACTGATAACCTTTATGAAGCCATGACACATTATAAGGTCTTGGATACTTAACCTTTTTTAGCTTCAAATTTTACACCACTTTCATGGACACTAGATTATCCATGCTACCGCTATCTATCATCACCTTGTAGAATTTTCCTTGGACTTTGAAAACAATCCTAAATAAGGATTTTCTTTGAGTGGGTTCAACTACTTCTTTTTCTTATTTCAACAACACCTTTTTCAACACTAGATACTCTCATCTTGGGTACATTGTTTGCTTCCTGCAGTTCTTGTTTCCCTTCTTCTATTGAGGCAACAACAACATTTCTTTGGCCTATCTCTCATTTTTTAGGACACTTATGTGCCATGTGTCACACTTTACCACACTTTTAGCAATGTATATTGCTTCCTTTTCCTCTTCCACATCCTCTAGAAAAGGATATTTGACCTCTAAAATATCCCTCTTACTGTCATAGAGTGCTTGTGCCACTTGCTTCTCCTTTTTGTGCCATGCTTCTCCCTCTACTAGATTTTTGTCCTCTCCCTCTAATGACATTTCATCCTCTACCAACTTGCTTCCTTGCTAGCTTTTCCTCAACTTTCAATGCTAACTGATATGCGTCCTCTACTGTCTCGAGAAAAATCACACTAATCTCATATTGAATATCCAACCTAACGCCATTGATATACCTAGTTGTATTCTCTGTATATTATTCTAAATAATCAACTCTAATATTTATTTTATAAAATTCCTTTGTGTATTCTCTCACATTCATCCTTCTCTGTCTAGGGATTTTCATTTGTCGAAATAAATTAAGCTGATAATATTTTGGCAAGAATTTATACTATAAGTTTTGCAACCATCTTATCCCAAAACTTGATCTTTTGCTTGTTCTGCCTCCTTCTCTTGGTCTACATGCCATCCCACCATAGAGCCACATGTCCTTTTAGCTTTGTGACTACAAAATTGAATTTATTTTCCTCATAAATTTCTTCATATTCAAATAATTTTTCCATCTTTGTGATCCAGTCAATGAGCTCTTGTGGGTTCATGCTACTGGTGTAATTTGAAACCTCTAGTTTAGGCTTTGTGACAGATCCCAAGATTTCTCTCAACATTCTTGCCTATGTTGGTTCGACTACTACCTCTGCTCCTGGGGATTCTTCTTCTTCTTCTTCACTTACATCACTGACTTCATCATGTATTTTAACTTCGAATTCTAGTGTTTCCATTTGGGATTCTAAATATTGCATATTTGGTCTCAACTCTACATTTCCTTGCATTAATTCAACATTTTCTACATCCATTCGACCTCTTCCACACCCAATTCGATGTGTTGTCTTCATTCGTAGAGAAGATATAGACTCTTCTCTGATACCACTTGATGCAAAGTAAAACTCTTTGAATTTTATGGGACAATTCAATCATGGAAATTGATTCTACAATTGGTCACACTCTCTCTTATCCAAACTGCACAAAAATCCCATTCTATATGCGTTTTGATTCACTTGCCAGAAAAAATACCGAGAGGGAGGCGGGGGGGTGTGAATCAATATTTTAAAATACTTGAACTTTTATTTTCTTATTCATATTTTTGTATGTGAATGTTATGAAGAAAACCCATGTATGTACACGACTATGATGATGACAAGTAGAGTATATCCCATTCATTAACTATTTCAATTAATTCGTCATATGTTTAACTTGAACCTATATATTTGTACTTCATTAAACATTAATTAAACGGTAATGATGTGTAGTAAGAATAGAGTAAGTCATCACACACAAGAAACACATGAAAACCAATACTTTTAGGAGGAAACCCAATGTGGGAAAAGACCACCATTGTTGTTGTCTTTGTCTTCTTCTTTTATTATAAAGAGAAGTTTCTTACAATACTTGTACTAATGCAGAATCATAGCAGTACACAATCACCCACCTATATAAGACTACAACCTTCTCTCATTTTCTAGCTTCTACTGGAAGGGAGCTACAACCCCCTTTATCTTATGTTCTTTGTGGATCACTTTTCGAAATATTTCAAGCTATCTCCATTCCAAATATCAAACAACAATATTGAAACCAATACTTGTATCAAATCACTAAACCAACTTAATCACCAAATCATTGAATAAACCAAATACCAAATCTCAAACAACCAAAGCAGCTAGATCATTTCAAGTCATTGTATACACTTTATTAGAATGTCAGACCACCTATTTTTCATCATAGAAACCAGATCCTGTCACTCCAAACCCTACTCAAACTTATGTCAGAATATATACGCTATTATTATGAGTCATACCTATGTATATACGCACTTTATCTTTAGATAACAAGTGTACATATCTCAAAACACTGAAACCTAAAATTGAATCACTGCAATACTAAAATCAATCACTAAAAAACATATTAACCTAGTCATAAATCTCTGAGCCAAGTACAGATCATCTCATAGCAGAAAATTTACAATTCAACATCTCATAACATAATTAGTTCATTGTCAAACACAGATCATCATGGAATACTTCATCGACAGACAACAAAAAACACAAGAAGACTGATCAAACATCATATGTAGAAAAACCCTAGAATATGTACGCATCCCTTATAAGACACTTCCGTGTATGTACATGCATTTCAAGAAGCATACCCACATATAGATCTGTCCACACTGCTTAATCAATACACGACTACCCAAAAGTCGATTAGCATATGTACACAACATTTATGACGAAAATTTGTATGTAGAACTATAACTACTGAATAATATCTTCTTTGCACAAAAAATCATTAATCAAACCTAAATCTCAATAAACACTCTAAAAGACACATCATAACATCATCATCACAAATCTATCAACCCATGAGCAAATTATTCAGTGTGTATTCAAAATATATGTATAAGATTTTATCCATCATCATACTCCTAGGTGCACACTTATTTAAGATTAAATAATTCATCAATAACATGTATCATGCAGACTAAGCACTTTGATCTCCATCTCCTTATATAGGTTAGGCCTTAACTAATACCTTAGGTCAATTCCATAGCTATGTCGATTGTATTCTTTGACGTGATCAAATATATGTTTTCGCGCTCATTACTATGGGCCAATACCATGGTAAAGACACTTGGTATTGAAAATACTATGGTGCATAAATTGTACATGACTTTTCTTCACCATACTCACATATGCACGCGAATTTTCTTCACCATACTCACATATGTATGCAACTTTTCTTCACAAAACCCGCATATACTTCTTCAAACTTTATCTTTCTCATTCCTTTATCTCTGAACTGATATTCAATGTGTACTGGCCTGAATACTCATATTGCTGTCATCATGTCAACATCTTTATTAAGTAGGTTTCCATCAAGGGCAACACATCTGTCATAATGCCAATAATCTCCCCCTTTGGATGTAATGGAAACCATTTTGGTGTTTGATCACCATCACCTGTAGATATTTTTAAACACATATGTAAATATACCAATTTTCTCTCCCAAGTCACTAAGCATTCCCCAAACACCAAGCTTCTCTCCCCCTTTGACATCAAGGGAAAAGGACCAATGTTGAATGAAGGCTTCTCTCCCTTTGACATGAGCGTTGTAGATTTGATCTGCTGAGAACATACTTTGAATATTGACCAGGATCCTCCTAACCACATGCTAAATTTAATGATGATATTCAAAGAAGTACATGACTCTATGACTCAACCGGAAATGACCTTTCCTATCACCAATGACTCATGCTTACATTGATCACCCAACATAGTGGGGTTACATATTTGACTCAACATTACATCACATGCCCGAAAAGAAGGGATTACATGACTGTTTGGTCAATTTAGTGTGATCTAAATTTCTATTTAAAATGTCAACCCGGGGTTCGTAAACTGACGAAGTGAAGTGTACTATATGTACTAGATAACCATTTCCTTAGGCTTTTGTCGTTTTAAGCTTTTTAGTTTGTTTTTGGATTTTATTTTTCCTTAATGTGTGATGGTAAAATTGAAGTGTGGAGTGTAGATGGTGATGGTTTCTAAACTTGAAAGTGCTCAAAAGAAAGCTTTACAATAACTAGAATGAAATCAATTCTTAAGAGAAAAAAAATGCATCAAATGGTGAACTAATGACAATGGCCCAGTATCCTTGCTGCTGAAAATGAAAAGAAAGAAAAAACTTGAAAAACAACTCAAACTTAAAGCAAAGTAGCTAATTCACACTACTTTAACTTTTCAGATCCTTTGCCCTTCGGCTCAATCTACCTGGTGGGAAGTAATCATAAACAACTTAAGCAATATGATATCTAATTGTTCAAGAAAGTAAATTGCATAAAGAAACTAATCACACTACTTGAATTTTTCAAATCCTTTACCCTTCAGCTCAATCTACCTTGGGGAAGTAATCATGAACATGTCAAGCAATATGATAACTAAATGTAAATTGCAGAAAAAGAAACTAATCACACTACTTAAACTCTTCTAGTCCTTTACCATTCAGCTCAATCTACTTTATGGAAAGCAACCATGAGTAAGCAATATGACAACTAAATCACACTACAGTTAGTAATATTCTGATTTCCTGCTGATATAGTCATTTGACTACAGAAAGAAATCATAAATTGTTGAGCAGTGTGATATCTAAATAGCAGAAAAACAAATAAGCAAATCACAACTTGAAAAGGACAATGCTGAATTTAAACTTCAGAAAATGAAAGTTAGCAGGAAGGACAAGATGATCTCATATGCCAAAAGTTATCAAAAAGATGAAAAATTGCTCGCGCTGCCTAAGAAAACCTGCAGAAAAGCACTGATCAGTTTACATCTCTAAGAAAGCAAAGGTGAAGATATGAACAATAGAAACATAAAACAGCATATTATGTACAAGCTAAAAAAAAAAAAACATAATGAAACTAAATAAACACTTTACAAGGCTTCAGCGTGCAGGGGCCCTCTGCCACTTCAGCCAATCAAATAATCACACGGCTATCTTCAGAAAAGTCTTCTCATGTATTTAAAACAGCAGCATATAAAATAGTGGGGTGATAAGATAACCAACAGCGCGGAAATTACATAAACAGTTCAAGGTTCATACATATCAAAAAGCTCCTTCATAGCGTTCAATGACGCGTTATTTATAATGCAAAAATACTACATCTAACTAACAACTTCTACACTATTAACTACGTTGCCATAGACACGTAGATCTCTTCAGCCGAGATCTAGTGTAACTGTCGTCATGTTTCTTAAATCTTCGGAGTGGTTGGCTATTAGATTCACGTTTCAGGAATGATCCCAGGTGTGCTGGTGCCTTCGTGAGCTTAGAACTATGCCACGTATCATTCACATGCCCAAAATAGTGACGTGCCACCACTAAACTCTTTCGCTGGCCTTGTCTTTGACTTTGGTTGACTGTGGACTCTCATGGATGATTTGGCCGATTTAAAGGGACACGTTCCATGTCGTCGCCACTTGAAGCTTGCCCATGTAGCTCGTTTCTTCAGAGGACACATGGAGCACAGCTTTTAACAAAATAGTTGCGGAATCCTGTGCTGGCTGCGGAAACCTGTGCTGGCTGCATAAACTGACAAGTTTCCGCAGCTGCATGAACAAAAAAACTAAATCAAACAACAGTCATCAGTATAGTCAAAAAACCATATAAACAGTCCTTTTTAGACTATAATGCAATGATTTAACCACTGGATGAATGAAGTGAGTGGAGAATGAGGGCTAAGAGGGTGTATACGAAGGTGCAAGGTTGAGGCTCAACATACCCCCACTGTGAAGGTGTTGCATGTCCTCATGCAACCAAAATTGAGTGATTTCCCCTTAATCCACATGCTCTGAGGCTTCTGCAAGGACATCTAGTCCTCTTTTCTTCTTCTTTGATGCCATCATCATCATCATCCTTGGCTTTCTAACCAGACATTTGAAGTTGAGGTTAATTAATCCTCTGCTTAACTTTTTGCATTTCTTCTTCAATCTTCTGTTTTTCTTCTACCACAGTCCTAAATGAAGCATGGTATTATCATGGACCATTTTGTCTACCTTGCCCTGCTCTTTAAGTGCTTAATTTTCTTGTATTATGTGTCTATTTAGGACTTCTAGCTCAAATACTTCTTGTTTTATGGACTGAACCTGTGCATCAAGTGGCAAAGAGGTACTTGGTCCTGCAGCTGATTGTTCTAAGGATTCCAGGTAATTGTATACCTCTTGCTGATTAGGATCTACCTCAGGTGACTTCCTCTATCTAAACTCAAAATCTGGTGGAGGAGGACTGCTCTCTCTTTCTGGCCGAAAAGGAATTTCCTCTCGTGGAGGACTTGTTTCAAGGCTTGGCTGTTCTGGAGATTTCTCAAGTATTTCTTCACTTAAATCAATAAAGTGGGACTGATCTCCCTTGGTTTTCTTCCATTTCCCTTTAGTGAGAGCTCCTTCTCATGGTAACTCATACTTGTCTTTTCTGCACTCTGTTCCTTTCTGCTGTTTCTTTGGCCTGCAGCAGCTTTAAGATCTACTAGCCTTTCTGAGAGAGTGTGGTAATCTTCTTCTAAGGATTTCTCAGGATGGAGAGACCTCTTGAGTGGTTATTTGCCTTTTATTTCTTTTGTTTCTTATTCTTGCGACTGGTCTTCTCCTCTTTTTGGAACAATTTCTTCAAATTTTATTTTAGGGAGTCTTGGGCTGTAACATTGTTCTCCTCCTCCCTACTTTTGTCCTTGGATTTTTGGTGACTACTTCCAGAGGCCTTAGATGGCTCTTGGAAGTAGTTTCTTGTTAAAAATTGTTCCCAAGTATCCTTAGTTTTCTTTAACTGATCCTCAATCAAAATTCTTATGAGCCCATGATGGTAAAGATGTGGCTCAATGTTACCTACATGCTTTTGAACCGTAACACTCATCTTCTTCAAACTTGCTAGCAGAAAATGCGGCAAATTAAGAATGTGACCATCTATAAAATTCATCATTAACCTCACATGATACATGTACATAGAGCCAAAACGACCCTCACATGTGATAAATTTCTGTATGAACAACAATAGACCAGACCATTCTTCTTTTAATACATGCATAGGGATGCCTCTGGTGAATACAGTGGTATCCATACCTTGATTTCGTAGCATGGTTCTCCAAATTTGATTGTCCACGCTTCTATTTTTGAACCACCTTTCTCCTTCTTGGGGTAGGCCCGTAGCTGCTGCTATTGTGGCCTCGGTCACTGCAAAATTTAAGTCTCCAACCTCCATTGTTTGTCCATTAAAGGACCTTGCAAAAGTTTTAGTCACTTCCTTGTTATACCCCTTGAATTTCTGAATAAATCGGAGCCATTTGGCTTTCTTCAATAACTCCTTAACTTGGGGATAACCCTCCAAGGATTTTGATCCTTTCGGCTCGGCTCTCAGCAATTTTCCCATCCTCGGCTTTAAATTCACTGAGGGTTCTTCTGCGTATGAGGGTTAAGGAGGAATGGCTCTGTTACATGGTTTTTAGGAGAGACTGTAGTGACTGCAATCGGGGTTTAGGATGACTGTAGTGGCTGCAATCAAAGCGTAAAGCAAACTGTAGTGACTGCAGTCGGAAACAGAGGAATGCCTGAATCACAGGAAGAACAGTGGGTGAGCAGTGGTGACCGTGACCGAGTTCATAAAATGAAACATGAGTGTATGCGGGGATTATGATATGAGTGGAATAACGATAGGATTCTCCCGAGTCGGATGACTATGTGTGAGATTTACACGTCTCAACAGACGGCTGCGGAAATTATGGCTGGGAAGAGCCGTAATACAATAGGTCACGTCTTAGGAGTACGGGTAATAAATATAAGTGTAGTCATTTTTGAGTTTGAACTCGGAGTAATCATAAGACCGTTAGGAAAAATGAATGCGAGGTGTATGGAATGGTATTGCGGAATAAGAATGGTAGTGGGTGAATATATTAAATCATTGCACATAGAAGAACGGGTCATGGGTTAATAACTATACATAATGATGACTTGAAGTGTTGTTTGATAGAGATTTTTGATCATACCTTTGGACACTTGTCATTCTTTGCTCAAGGTTTCTAACCAGTTGCTCTTTTGTTTTTTGATATTTTGAAGATGCCCCATGTCTTTAGCTCAATTACACCTGCATTTCATGATTTTGGCACTAACAGTTGATTGTATTTTGAAAATAGAGTGATGCTAGCTGCGAAAATCGTTTCTAGCCGCGGAAACAGGTTCTAGCTGCGAAAACGGTGGCCAACTGCGGAAACTGAAACAACACCCCCCTAATCTGCACAAAGATAGTTTAGAGGAAAACAACTGAATGAAAATAGTCCTGAAGGGGGACTTTTATTGATGAAATGGAATGGAATGAAAATGGAGTGAAAATGGAGTAAGAATGAAATGGAAGTGGAATGGAATAGAATGAATGAGTGAGATGAAGTGAAGATGGAAAGAACATGAGAGGAGATTTTTTTTGGAAAATATAGAGTGTCAGGTGTCTCTGATTTTCACTCCATATTTTCTGTATAAGACTGCCAATCCATGATTGGTTTTCAGGCTTATACATTTATTTATTTATTTTTTTCAAAAACTACAAGAAACCAAGATTAGGCTGATGGGGGAGAAGGATTCTTCTCCACCAGCCTTATTGCAGAATTCTCTTGGAATATTTTAACAAACTCTTCTCTGTAAAGTGGCTTACGATAAACTTTCAATCGGTGGCCATTCACAATAAGAGGAGTCTGGAATTCATCAATGGTCTTGATTCTTACTGCTCCATTGTCAAAGACTTTATCAATCTCATATGGCCCAAGCCAATGAGTCTGAAACTTTCCTTTGAAGTCTTTAAACTTGGAATCAAACAGTAAAGCCCAATCTCCCTCTTGAAACTTTCTCTCTTTAATATATCTGTCATGTCACTTAGCTCTTTGATGTTGAACTAGATCAGTTCTTAGAATTGCATCTTGTTTGATCTCATCTAGCTCATTCAGTTGTTCCATTCTGTGCTTTTGGGCTTCTGATAGATTCATCCCCAACTGGACTTCCATCTTGAAGGTCTTGACTTGAAACTCAATGGGGAGCAGAACTTCTTTCCCATAAACAAGTTCATAGGGAGAATGCCCTGTTGTGTTCCTCCATGTAGTTCTGTAGGCCCATAAGGCTTCATGAAGCCTTTCTGCCCAATCTCTTCTGTGGAGATGAACAGTTTTGGTGATGATGTTCTCAAGAACTTTATTTGTAGATTCCACTTGGTCATTTTCTTGAGGATAGTAAGGAGTAGATTTTCTATGCTTGATTTTGTATTCTTCCATCAGCTTCTCCATCAAGTTAGATGTAAATTGACTTCCCTGATCTGTCACAATTTCTCTTGGGACACCA